>JXSR01S034852.1:1393-11729 GCA_000969725.1 Ophiothrix spiculata
CCCTATACTATGGTATAAAGCAAAGCAAATTTTAGCACTCCAATTTCAATTTCATAGGGGGGGGGGGTAACCACCCCCCGTTAGTAACAAACGTTACAAAATATACGTTGGTAAGACAAGGGTTAAATGATAGAAAAAAACAGACAACCTAAACCAGAATACCGAAATCCTGAAAATAATTGAGCCAACCCGACGTCGAATACTACAATCTTATTAGGAAAGACGACGACTTACCTTAGTATCATTCCAAACCATCTTTAATTCATAATCTGTCAGAATATCTGTCCTTTCATTGATCTGATCCAAAGCCATTTCGACAGCTACTAGACATCCACTTCCATCCCAATTACCACCTAAACTGAAATATCCTCCGATATACAAAGGGATTTTGGGTTCACCTATTCCACGTGCATCGTAGTCACTTTTATTACTGTATCCATTGTAATCGAGTTTGATCTTTAGGGTGCCATTTTCTTCCTGGGCCCCAAAGTATGTCAGTGTCGGATCGGACGTGTTGAAAACATGTGTTAATAAAGTACAATAAACGATTTGCAAAAAGAAAATGATTCTAGACACAAATGTAGTTAACCAAGCCATTTTTGCGAATACAACAATTTTACATACATTCACAAGATTCACAATGCCATAAGGCTTGTACATCAAGAAATGTCTTTAAAAAATATGCTCCTGGCTCACCAAGTACACGATACTTTGGTTATGCTTGGGAAAAATAACAATTGTATGAGTTTGTATAAGTTTATTATTGGTATAAAATTATAAATTAAACCACCACCACTTAATATATTTTACATCGCCGTGTAATCTTCATACTCGACGCAGTGGGTCTCCAACTTGATAAATTCGGCAAATGCTTTCTGCAATTAAACCTTCTTGCATTTTGTAATCCTTCATTTTTTTTCGGGAGCGGCGCTCCCGTTCTCCCGTGGATTTCGTAGCCCTGTCAAAGTTAACTTCACACGGGATGAAGGCAGTTTTGTATACTCCTTGGCTACAATTTTTTTTTTAAATATCACCCTTGGACATCTCTTTTATATTGAGTTTTGATCTCAAAATAATAGATCTCCTATTCAAAATTGAATTGAATTTGACCCAATATGTGAATCAAAGCAACAGTGTCATTCAGCTGTCAAAATAGAATTTATGGTTACCGGTAACCATAAATTCAGGGATTGACAATTTCTATAATTTCAACATTTATTTGTGTTTGAGGAAAAAATCGCAATGGTAAGTTTGTAATGGCTGTTGTTCCTTTAACACTATAAAAAATTTAATGTTTGGGAAAAGTAAAATTTCAGAATCAGGATGATGAGAAATCCCTAAAGCGGTGGTCACAACCCGTCGTACGTGCACGTACGTGCTGTCTGCGTGCAAAAACGTAGGAATATCGTGCAAAACGTACGTTGTCGGTACCGACTCGGTACCGACTCGGTACCGATTTTGGAGCACGCAGACACGACGTAGCATTTTTAGTCCATGAGGAACTTTCTCTGCGTTCTTGCTACGTTTTTTTCACACGTACGATGGACGCACGTGCATCGTACGAACATCGTACGTGCAACGTACGAATTTCTTGAGTCTGATATTTTTTTCAGCAGTCACGTCTTCTTCCGACGACGCACGATGCACGTGCGTGCTCCGCACGTTGAACGTACGTGCTCCGTGCCTACTCTGTCATTGACTAGTTCAACAGTTCATTGAGCACCAAGAACTTACGTTCACCGTACCGAGTCGGCACGTGCTCGGTACCTACAACGTGCGTTTTGCGCACCGATTTCGCACTGATTTGTGCAAGATATATACAGCTGTCAAAATTTTATCTCCAAAAGGCATAAAAAGATAAAATCAACTGCTTGTTCTCGCCAAAAAGAAAAAAAGAAAGGAGCGCCTAGCTGAGTTCTTCTCTGTCAAGTCGGTATTCTACTATGAAGTTAGTCCAGGTTACCAAAAGCAACTGTCCCAACTTCCTCTAGATCCATGCACGAAACCATCATCGCCTTCGTTCACCTCACTGTTGTCTCTCCCTCTATCCATAAAATGTATTATTAACGATTAACATAGGAAGATCATAACTTTTTTATGACTGTAAATATTTTATTTTAAGTCCGATTTTTCAATCAAACGCATTTTAAATGAAGCATTTCTTATACTTATTATTAGGCTTTTGGTAATTCGAGGAGTCTCTCTGAGCTGCAGCTCAGCGAAGAGGTTTGGATCGATTCGGATGTATCCGACAAAGTCATCCTTGCAACCTATCCCTTTTTGGACAACGTTATACAACTCAAACTGCCTCATTCTCTCGACCATGGTCAAGCCATAGAGGGGGAAACCCATTAATACCTTCATCGGCGTACCGGTGTTGCCTCTTTCTCTCCAGTATAAAAACATTGAACTGTTAAAACTAAGATTTAAACCTATGGAGACTTGTTGAAATGACAAAACTTGTTGGATTTGAAACCACAACTAATAGATTAAAACACAAGGCTCTCGTGTGCTTATTAATGGCTTTCTAAGTCTTTTGTCGATTTAATTGGTAACCCTCGTCTAACCAAGCTTGTTTTGTATCAAGTCTATGGGAGGTGGGGGGGGGGGGTTGCAACCCACCACCTTAATTTTTTGATTTTTGAAATAACTGAATTTTATCAGAAATTTTTGCAAAAAAAGAAGAAAAATGATAATTCTAACATCATGAACATGCTCTGCAAGTTTCAGCCTCATAGCATGCATACATTTTTCAAAATGGTGACGAAAAATATTCCGGGGTTCCCCCCACACCCCAACTTTAACAGCCTACCCTAACCCCACCTTAGGTGGTACCCCCTAAGTTTGTCATTAAAATGACCGCAAAGGATGTAAAAGAGATTCCCAAATGCATTGAGTCGGTTGCTTTTGCGTTTTTATGTTGCAGGGAAGAAACCTTTAGGGGGTTGCAAACAACAACACCCTCCTTGATTAGACGAGGGTTAATCTTATTTTTTTAAATAATCATGATAATACAGGAATTATATGAAATGTCTTTTTGACAGACTAATTTTTAATCCTATTTTAACAAGTCCATGAGACTTAAATATAAGTCTCAGGATTTTAGTGAAAATGCCACATCGTGCTCATGTTTTTAACATTCAAGGCAATTGCACGTACGTACAACGTGCGTGTAAGTAAGTACATCGTACGTGTAAGTACGGTCTCCGTACGATCACATGGCAATCGTAGAGAATTCGTACGTTGCACGCACGTTGTAAGCACCGACAACGCACCGACAACGTGCGCCACGTACGATGCACGCACCGACAACAGTCAAGTGTGACTTGTAGAAAACGCACGTACATCGTACGCACATCGTACGAACGACGTGCGTGACGTACGACCTCCCTACGTTTGCTACGTCCTCTCTGCGTTTTTTGAAAAAACGTAGAGAACGTGGCCTCTCGAAAAAACGTACGAACAAAAAAACGCACGACGGGTTGTGACCAGCGCTTAACACTGCGACCAAAACAGGCATTACATATTCTATGAAGTATGCTGAAGTTTAATGGCATGACAGTTACTCATTATAGTATTTAATATTTTCTAATGCACATTATCATTTAAAGATGTCAAAAAAAGTCAACCATATTTTAATCCATAATTGAAATACTATTTCACTACATGCATTAAGAAAAAATTAAACAAATCCATTTAAGAAATCGAAAAGTCTTATAAAAAAGATCATCGTTGCCATGGGAGCTAAAATTTATTGGAAGATGTAGTTACTTTGCTTACATAATTTGAACAAATTTGAACTAGATGTAGGCAAATACATATTTTTAATGAAAATCATGGTCATACGCGGAGCAAATTGAACAAAAACAAAATTTACAGAATAAAATCAGCCAAGTTAAGCATATATAACAACATATCAAAAGCCTTGAGAAATATTGTTGTTGGAATACTATCTAATATGCAAGAATCTAAAATGGTGACCTGGATTAATCTTGAAAAATATAAAATTACATAAATTGAGTTAAAACCAGAAAATTGACTTGCCTGGTTATGATGATTAAGAGACAAAATCTACAAATAATAGTCAATGTAAAATAAAAAAAAGCCGCAAAAAAACCAATATTTCCCATGAAATTGCTATAAAAAAATGAGTTTTAAATTATATAAATAACACAGTATATTCAGATATCACAAACTGATGGGTGCAGGACGCATAAAATATCATGTTGTATGGTAAGTAAATAAAGTGTGATAGGCAATTTTCATTTTGACTTTTGAGAACATGTTCAAGGTTATATATATTTTTGTCTACACATATAATGTGCCCCTCATTCTAAAGAACTGATTTATACAAAAATCTCATTTTTTTTTCAAAACATGACTTAGGTAAAACTTTTATTACCGTGACGATATGTTGCATCTTAGCATCACCCCACCCTTTTTTTTTGACCTCAAAATATTTCCTTTTCCCTTTATCCGAGAAAAAGCCGTTAACCAAACAGAAAATCATTTCAGCAGGAAATTTAATGTGATTTTATTTTCAAGAGCCCATTTTCAGACCTAATTTTAAGGTTCCCCTTTTACATCAGGCTTCCCCTACAAGTGTGGTCGAATGATCCCTAGAAGTGTGGGGTCACAAAATTCAAAAACTGTCAACGGACAACATTAACTTCTTCATCGGACCTTCGATTAAGGCTAGAGATCACTAAAGGCAAAATTCAAACGATGTCTAGTGGTGCTTATTTTAAAGGCATTAGCCACTATCACCAAAGTGAAGTTCAACTTTCCTCAACACCTACAGATTTTATTTGCATTTTTAGAAAGTACTTCCAACTACTACACTGTTATACTGTTGGGCAATTTTTAGCGTTGGTTAAACTATGAACAACCCAATTGTTGGGTAAATAATATTAACCAACTGTTGATGAAATTTTACCCAATATATGGGTAATTAGCTAAAACTTTTACCCAACAGTTAGGTAATTAGCCAACATTGTACGCAACGTTGGTAATTATTTACCCAGAAGTTGGGTTGTTCATAGTTGAACCAACGTTGGGTAAATTATTTGCCCAACGTTCTAACAGTGTAAGTAATACCCATAACCATTCATGTTGAACTTGATCATTTCAGACAATTGTTTATGCTTTTAATTTCTAATTCTCCGGAGAATGAGAAATTCAGTGATAGTGTTTCTAGAAATAAATTACAACATTTTTAAAAGTTAAACTTCTTTATTACTAACAATATATTTTAGTGAACAGATCATGTGTATTTTATTCCTTCCTAAAGAATGATGTTAACTTTTAAATCAACAGCAATACATTTTCAATCTCGAACTTTAGGAAAATAGAAACACTGGTGATAGAACCCTAAGAAATGAATTTGGCTGAAAATTATCTTTTAAGAGCAAGTGATATGATTTTGTTTGTTTTGATTATATTTAGGTCCCTACTTCATTCAAATACGTTTCCACAATTTTTCATACCCAAGTGGAAACTATTTATCTTTTCATGATTAAAAAATAGTTAGGATTTACATTTTCCTAAGCTGCTGGAGGTCATTTACCCATAAGACCATATCCTAAAATGACCCGTCGAAGTGATTTAAGGTCCGGTCCATGCAAATTCAAGGTGGTGTACAGATTCGTACTAGAGTCTGTGTCATAATTACCCGGACAAAATCGATCACGTGAAATCGGATTGTAGGTTGCCGATTTCACTACGGATTCTAACTTGACCTGAAAGTTTCAGGTCCATATGTGTAGATGTTTTTTTCAAAACGAGTGACCTACCCTACTCCATCTTTGAGGTACGCTAAAACGGTTTCATCAAAGTGACCACAAAGGATGAACTTGAAAGTAAGGCCATCTTTGTATGAAAATCCAAGGAAAGTGTCATTTACATATTTGTGCATCAGAATATTCGCAGTTTTCTGTAAATTAGGATTAATATTCTTATTCAAATTATTCAAAAATGTTCATCAATGATTCAAAACAAGTAGCAAATGTAAACCGTCCTTTGACCTATATTTTGTTCAATCAATTTGAAACACTGTAGGGTCAATTCGGGTAATTTCGAGCAGTCGGGTAACTTCAATCACTTGGAATTCTGAAATTCATGAATACTTCTGGACAATGAATTGTGCATATAACGATCAAAATTGAGGGCAGGCACAGTTTAAGGTGGGTAAGATCGCTATCGTTAACAAAGATCATGCCATAAACTTGAAATAAAGTTTGTCTATGTACGAACTTACCCGACATATGAGTGAATTTACCCTGCTGCAATATGCATGACTAATACGACTAGTGGCGACATAGTGAACATACCCTATGGGTAGTGAAGATACCCGAAAAAAGTTGTAGGAAAGATTTGTCTTTTTCCAGCAAGTTAAATAGTTAATGTTTGATTTGAACCTATGACAAGCTTCCTCGATATACATGGCGTCCCTGAACCATCAATTATATATAATCGTCTAATCATAATGAAGAAAATTTCATTTCAACAGCACGTCTTTTGAAAATGAGTGAAGTTACCCGAATTGACCCTACATGTAATTATTGTGATAAAATGCAACATCGTGTGAATAATCATGGCACCGCTAAATCCGGGCATTTTCGTCATTAACATCTACTGAGAATTCTGCAGCCATGTTTACTGCACCCTCTACGGCGTTATTGATGTTGGACTGTTGTCGCAATGCTTTCTCCAGCTGAAATTTTCGATAAGCATAAAAGAAAATTTTACATACTTTATATTTGTGGAATCAAGAGGACAAAAGATTTTAACACATAAGTGCAGGGGGGGGGGGTCCATATGGACCCTGGATTTTGTTTTTCGCGCAAAGCGCGAAAACGCAACATAACCCAAAAAAGCTATTTTATGTAATTGTCAAGGTAGGGGTTACGCATGTTTTGGTGCAAAAAATATCAAATCGGTCGTGTCGCTTTTGAGATAATTAGCATAAACTGGTAAAATGATGGCGCTGTTCGAATTTTGTTTAGTCCCTAAAACCAAAACAAAACAACTTTTTTGAATTTTCATTTCAGCAATGTATTTTAAATTACAATCTGCTATTATAAGCCAAATTTCATTGAAAAATTCCTTTGGAAACACAGATTTCCAATTTTTGACACGAATTAGATATCTGGCCGCCATTTTGAACAGAATGGCGGATTTTCATTGTTTCATATTAATTTAATTGAGTTGGTGTATCACTGTGTACAGTGTTAGGGGTATATAATGTGGAGAAAATTGTTTTTAAAGCGTTCAAAATCCAGGGTTCATATGGACCCCCCCCCTCCTTTTGCACTAACGGGGTTCTAAAACACCTTATGCACTTAAGTGTTCATGAAAGCAGCTGAAGGCGATGTAATTGCTTTGGCACAAGTTCAGTTTAGGAGATACATTAGGTGATTGTTCATCTGTTTTCTCCAACAAAAATATGATGATGGCGTATTTACGTATGAATGTAACTTGTAATAAAAGAATCACTTCGATACAATTGATCACAAAATATTGCTTCACAAATTGGAATATTATGGATTTCGTGGAATTGTACTTGATTGGGTTGGGAGCTATCTCAGAAATAGGAAACAATTTGTTTATTACAATAACAATAGTTCAGATATGGAAAATGTTATATGTGGCGTTCCCCAGGGATCTATCTTGGGACCGCTACTTTTTATATTATATGTAAATGACATTACAAATACATCATCTATTCTAGACTTCATATTGTTTGCTGATGACACCACTATTCTTTACTCTAACAAGAATATTAAAAATAATATAAATGTTGTAAATAAAGAGTTGGATGAAGTGAGCAATTGGTTTAAGGCAAACAAATTATCTGTGAATGCCACAAAAACAAATTATATGATCATGGGAACATCTTACATGACTTCATCCAAAGCCCAGGATAATATAACTGTTACCTTAAACGACACTGATTTAGAAAGAGTGAAAACAACTAAATTTCTTGGTGTTTTGATTGATGAATGTCTTACATGGAAATATCATATTGACTGCATTTCAAAAACAATATCTAGAAATATTGGTGTCATGAACAAACTGAAGTATTCCATTCCAACCCGTATTCTTCATACCCTGTATTGCTCATTAGTATCACCATATATCAACTATGCAATCCTTATCTGGGGAAAATCTTGTAAAACTTACCTTGACAAAATCATAAAATTGCAGAAATGGGCAATAAGAACGGTTGATGGTAGTCACTATCGTAGTCATGCGGCTCCACTTTTTGCAAAACATAATATTTTAACTGTAACAGATGCGCATACTCTCGAACTTGGAGTCTTTATGTTCAAATACCATATAAGTGACTTACCTGTAGTGTTCAATGAATATTTTAATAAGCGCTCTGATATACACAATTATCAAACAAGACATGCAAATGATCTCAATATTGCCTTCAATAAAAAATCATTTACTGATAAAGCTATCCGTACAAATGGTCCGATCCTTTGGAATTCATTATCATGTAAAATAAAAAATAGTAATAATGTGAAGCAATTTCGAAATCAACTTAAGCAAAATATTATTCAAAATTATAAGTAAGTTTTTGAGCATGTCCTTGTTGTAGTCTTGTTTGAGTAGTTGTACTGTTAGGTATTTATTTTTGGTATTCTAGGGAGGACATTTAACAGGCCTTATTGGCCTTCCGGTCCTGTCCTCCATAATTTTGTTCCGTTTCTATGTTATTTTGATGTATTTTATGGAAATAAATCTGAATCTGAATAAATCTGAATCTGAATCTGAATCTATTGAATTAAAGTAGATGTTGGCTATTATAATGGACGTTTTTTCAAACAGAACAGGGGATATTTATTTCCTATAGCATAGACGTCTTCTTGATAACTTGATTACAAAATAAGACAGAGACTGAATTTGACTATTTGAAATGGCTAGAATTCTTGTGTATGTGACATACATTAGTGTTAAACAAATACTCCGATTTTGCAAATACGAATAGTAATGTTTAGAACAAAATTTTATGACAATTATATAACACCAATATAACCCTATTCTTCACAAAATAACATTAAAATGCCTGAGGGTGTGCTAAAATTCTAACGCAAGAAGTTATTGGTTGATATTCCGGTAGCAGAAGATTATAATGGAAGAATTGGAAGGGATTGTATACAGAGGTAGCATGTAGATTTTTCGCGGGGGTAGGGGGTACTCACATATGGAAATGACGTATGAGTGCCACTGACCACCTTGGAAGTAGGGGTCTATCAGTGACAAATTGGTTCAAAAAGGGGTGTTTTAGTGACAAAGTGTGGACGAAATTCACCAAATCGCAAGGTCTTAGGGTCTTTCCGGGTCAAAATGACAAAAAAAAAAATCAAATTTTTGACAAAATTGTCGACGAATTTTGCAAAATTGTCGAATTTTCAAATTAAGAAAATGATGGGTCATTGAGTGACAAAGGTTGTTTTAGTGACAAGGAAGTTTTAAAAATAGGGGGTCATCGAGTGAAAGTTTGTAAAAATAGGGGTCTTTCGGTGAGAGCGAGCCAAAAAAGCGGGATCTTTTTGGTGGCACATATCACGTACCTCAAAGTTGAGTACCGTAAACCGGGGTGACTTCGAAACTTTCTTCGGATTTTGCCAATTTTTGTATTCTTAACATAGAAAGGTTTCAGATATTTTGCTTTCAAAATACCTCCTGAGGCATGGTCTTTCTCGTGTTACATTTTTGTAGAATTAGCTGTTATGTTAAATACATATTTGTTTAATTTTTAAGTGCTGTACAAAGTCACACCGGCATGGGGTGACTTTGAACAGGAAACATTTTTTCTACATCAAAGTGAGATAAATACATTCCTAGATCTAGAAAATGTCATTACCTTACAGAAATATAATTGTTTTGATCATAAGAATACAAAAATGGGTGATAATACAAACACAGTACCCAGACTTTAAAATCGGTAAGCAACAATCAAGAGTACTGGTTACCCTGCTAAATGCATGTGTTTATATGGGAGATATAGGCGTTCAAAGTCACCCCAGGATTGTTTTTTCTCAATACAGAGAATAAGAATGAAATTAACAAAATTTATTATTGTAAACTATTATGTTCCTGATCCAACCATATTAATTTTAATTTCATTGGATCAGTGTTACCATGGTAACCAGTACGATTTTTCCCACCTATGAAAATAGCTAAAAATTTGGCAACACCTTTCTAAGATTCTAACAAGCAACTGGCAACACCTACGGAATTGTCTCTAAGATGTAATACTGCTTATAGTATCCCCTTTCCAATCATTAATTAAAAAAAATATATATCATCAAGGATAAGTGAGATA
>JXSR01S034854.1:5793-27342 GCA_000969725.1 Ophiothrix spiculata
CAATTCAGCGTTCACACACACATAAATCTATGAAAAGGTGATGGAGACACCAAGTCTCTGATCACTGATCACGCTCATAGAGACTCCATACCAATGCAGCATGATCAGTAATCATATAGCATCACATAACAGTTTGCCCTACTTTGCTCTCCAAAATAATCACAGCATTTGCTTCCACCTCATATCTCCAACAATAACCCCTACAAGAAAGTGTTACACCGCTTCACTTGATTAAGTAATTTCTTCACACCATACAAACACCTCACCAAATACAAAGCAGAGTCAATATGAGTGATTGCGAGTCAATTTACTTAAGATTTTATACCAAGATAACATTTAATATTGATGCAATTATTTGACAATGTTTAGAGTGAAATTTGGCAGCTTGAACGCTACAGGTTCTAACATGCAAATCACAGAGTCAGTTTGACATGGAGTTATCTCATGAAGACAAGAGGACAACAACCTTTTTTTCTGAAATATTTGTAATGATGCAAGTCAATGGCAAAGTACTTATGGGCAAAGAAAGCAAAATAGCCTTCTGTGTGAGGTCTTTGCAGACTTTGGTTCTGAAGTTCCTGCTTTGGTTTTAAGCCATTGAATCTCGTAAAATGCCATGCCAGTACAGCTGATACAGTTCTGCGATCCCTATATTTTGTTGAGAACCAACCTTATAAACCTTTATTTCGTAGAACATATCTAGAGGGTTAAGATGTCTTCAGAGATCAAGAAGAGGGTCCTGGAAATCTGACAACCTCATTTTCATGCAACATAATTTTCACTCCCAAATTATCAAGGGTGACTTATACTACAGGTATGGTTCGATCTATACAACACATCTGTGGGGAAAGTTTGAACCTCATAACTCAGAAAAATATTGGGCCATACAATTCCGTCACAAATCAACAAAATAATTACTACAATTTAATCAAGACCATACCATGCATTGATCTCCATCCCAACAATAGCTGTCAAATTTAGTGCTCCTATGTCCGATGATAATTGCTTGGTAAGAATCACAAATCCAATCGGCGTTGAGCGAGCGCACGTCAGTGTTAATTATTGTCTGCTCTGAAGTCACCTGGAGGAAGAATGTCCCTTCAGGCTAGATACATACATGTAGATGCTAATAATAGCATTTTATTAGGGGTTCTGTGGAAGGAATTGACTTGGTGAGTTACAGGATCCTTATGATGATATTCAAAGTCTTTATTGACAAACTTTTGAAAACACCTTAAATGGAGATGTATGTATGTATATTGTTGCAAGGTATTTGATTCAAATTATTCCTGACTTCCTTCCCTTCCTAAATTTTCTCTTATTTTCTCTTTTCTCCTTTATAGCAATACTATATATAAAGTAGCAATTATATTTTAAACAGTCTTTCAACACAATAAGATAGTGAAATATTTACCTCAATATTTCGATGTGAACGAGGATGTGTGTTGTTCACATCGAAATATTGAGGTAAATATTTCACTATCTCATTGTGTTGAAAGACTGTTTAAAATATAATTGCTGTTTTACTACCAACACGTATGAACATTCATTTGGATATATATAAAGTGTTAAAAATGAAGCACCCTGTCACCCATGACTTTTGATTTTTGGGGCTTATTGGGTTTGTTTTTGGTATATATGAATACCCTCCAAGCGATTTGGCTTAAAGATGCTTACCTTTTCTGTTATGGCCATTTGTTGAATTAAATTTGGGATCCCGAATTTAATTCCATATATGTATTAGTATAGGCCTGGAGTATAGGAAAGCATGCATGTACTTTTTATCCATTTTTTGGTGGCAAAACAATTTTTTTCACAAAATACACTTTAAAACGCTTTTAGATAGTCACATTCCTCCATTTTATGCTGTTTTTACTATAAACCATTTTTAATCAAAATCTTATAGTATTGCTGTAAGTGTGTTTTGCCTGTTGTCATCTCAAGATTGTTGACCTAACACTTGTTGTGCCTCAGAGATGATAAATGGTGCATTTGCCTTCTATCGGCCAGCTACTCAGTCTGAACTCCTCTAGCTATGAGGCAAACTATATCATCTTCCTGGGTTGAAGTTACTCCTTTCCTCCTTTCCTTTCCAGAGTTTTTCTTAAAGGCATTTTGCCTGCATTGTCAATTCTATTGTATAATGATAAATGGGGCTCAATGGTATTGTTGGTCACCTTTTTCTTTAGGCTGTTTGTATTCGAACTGATTTCATCTTTGATTTAGGCATTGGGCAAAACATAATTTAAGTTGGTACCATTTAAGTTTTTGTACTGAGTAAAATTTGGATGGAGAGAGGTTTTTATCTTGGTTTTTAACATATTTTTGTAATGTTTTTGAAGTTGGAAACTGATTAATATGATAGAAAACACCTCAAAGGTAACAGTTCTGATGAAATTAGAAATTTGATCTCTGGCATGATTTTTGACTATGCTCAGCTTCGATGGCTCAAAATATGTAACATACTAAGCTGACCTTAAGATATCTATGGATATGCCGGGTCACATATTGTAGCTTATTGACACTTTTGCATATTTTCAACTCAAGAAAAAACAACAACACTAACCGTGTCAATACCTTGTAATAATAACTTATTTCTGTTGTTCTTTTACCAACTTTTGACCAGTTTGGCCTTCCATACCTATTTACACCTTATATCCAAACCTTTTGACCAATTTGGCCTTCCATACCTGTTTGCGTCTCAATTGTTTTCACACTTATTGACACTCTAATCAATGCTTTTCTTTTATTCTATTGCTATTTATGACCTCTCATAATTTATATTTACACTTCTCTCTCTCTCTCTTTATCTCACTTTGATCTCTGCCTTGATAAAGATAAGTCATATCTTGTTGAAATATTGGCTTTCTTCATTTATTATATGTAATATTTTCGTTTCTTTTCACTGTATGTGGGGACATTCTTTTTGTGCTTTTACCATTAGCTAACAATAACACACTTAAGTGTGAACATCATCATCAAATTAGACAAATAAAACAACATATTTGTAGTTTTCTGTTGGTTTTTTACACATCATTGAGGGTTCTGAATAAATAATCTTCAAGGGTAGGGGAGCACCAACTTGCCCGTGGTGTGCACAAGAAATTGAGAATTATTGTTATTGGAGTTATGAATCAAGAAACTTATGACATGTTACTTGCTCAATTAAAGTAACTTCCCTAACACTTCTAATTAAATTGATACCTTCTGCTTTGTAATGACTTCTTTTGGGTTGTTTACTGGTGGGTGCCTGCCTGCTTCATGGTGGAAAATGTACACCCTTTTTAAATAAAAACACTAAATATTGTTTCCGTTTTTACGTTCTGTTCTACTGCTGAGATAATTGATGGTTATTTTAGGGTTAGCATGGTTAGGTTGATTATTTGTTATACTGTAGATCCCGGCATCTAGATATGCCTCCTGTACAAAGACATGTGTCATGTTGCTTAATGTTGGAAGGAGTATGCTTCCTATCCAAGTGGTCACCCCTCCCAGAGACTGATATATTTTTGATCAAATCAAATTAAACACATAATATAACAGAGTACACAATGCTTTACTAATATATCATTTTTCATCAAGAATCTTAAAACAATGAGATCAAATTACTTCTCCTCAAGTGACTAACATCAACACCAAAGGCAATCTTGAGTATGGGTGATGTTTATTTATGTTTTTGCTTCTTTCTTCACTGATTTCATGGTATTCTCATCAGTAGTAGTCTTGTGTCCAATTCAGTCCTGTTGAGTGTCTTTGGATTGTATGTTAAAGTATGTGTCCTGTGGGTCATCTTCCAAGTACTGGAAACAAGACTACACCAGATTGTTGAATGTCTGTCAAGATGACACCAGTGAAAATATTGTGTCATTTTAGGATTTTTCTACATGCTGAAATGGTTTCAGGGAGACCAGATACTGTAAAGGGACAAATTTTCGCTAGGAAATTGATTTCGCTAATTTTGCTAGACTGCAAATTGGCTAAATTAAATCCCTCGCTAAAATTTTATTTACCATTTGAACTAATGTAAAATGTTCTAAATTAGTGAAATTAAATCCCAGGCAAATTGCAGATAAATTGAAATTCGCTAAAATTTGTCCTCGCCAAATTAAATCCCTTTACAGTATTAAACCAAAGCATCCAAACACAACCACCTTGAATAGAATATTGCTGCCTGTCATTCTGATATCAGGTGGGAAAGTATTCGAGTACCATGGACTAATATGTCCTGGGTTCTTTTCCCATTCTGGCGTGCAGAACTCATTGTTGCACCAGTGAATCCCAAGCTCAAGTCAACGCTTTGATGGTGAAATGCTGCAACAGGATTGCTCCTGAACATATGCAGAACACTAAGATTAGTGTCCATGAATGCCCCAGCTGGTTGGAAATTAGCTAAAGCATGTCACGGAAACCTCAACAATCGTCACATCTTACTGTTCTGCACTTGTTTCTTGATAACTTACCTAGGATAATCGAGTGTTTTGTGCCATGCCACTCAACAACTCATCTTCAGCAGGAAAAGAGTTAATATAACTCCATCTAATGAATTCAAAGTGAGATGTAAACACTTGTTACCGTGGTAATTACTCCGCATCACCACTTGCCTGCTAATCAAATACAATTGATACAAATCAACTGTAAAACAGATACATCAATATTGTAGCTACTATAACTATGTTTCTTCTTTAAACACTTGCGAATATTTGTTGGTTGAATCAACGCAAAACATGAATCTGATCAAAATAAGAAATGAAAAGAGTTTTTAGAACAAGAATGGACATGCCTGATTCCTTTTCTGATGTTTTCTCTTAAATTTTGTTCGCTGTGTTTGCATCTGAAAAAGTACCAGGTGACATCTGAGAAATTCATCATTTTTGGTTACACATCATTGGTTTTTGATTTTCCAGAGAAAACTTACATCCTTTAATGGATTTGTGACAAAGATGAGTGTTTTCTCAGAGTTCTCACCCAAAATGTGGCACTCTAATGATTTTGAAGTGTTAATAGATTAACATACATACATACATACAAACACAGATGTTGCAGACTTGCATCAGTGAGAATCAGCACGACAAGTTTGGACAAATAAAACTTGCAATAGAAATTTTAAAATCAGCTATCTGGCAAGATTTTTCAAAAAGGACATATGTGTTTTCTCATAATAACAACTCAGAATCTCAATCTCACACCTGGGCCCGTAGCCAGGCAAAGTGCACCTGGATTTTACGTCTTCCAAATTTTGAAACAAGAAAATCCGCTAAAAAGTGCTAGAAGGTACACACAAAATCTACAGAACCTAACCTTCATAAAGTTTGTATCTAAGTACAAAAACTACATAGAAATTAATTTTAAAAATGTACACTACGCCTCCCCTGACTTGTATTTCCATGCAGCTTCTGCACACTTTACAGAATATACAATTTTTTCTAATCATTGGGTTAAGTCACTACCTGGAAGTTTACTCAACGTAGGACCATAATGAAAAAGTTATGCGCAGATGTCCACTTTTAAAAAACCATCACCCACCTAGAAAAAAATCCTGGCTACAGGCATGCTCACACCTTTGTTTGTTGTTATCATTTCAAAGGTAACAAGTAGTAGTAGATTTTTTGAATGTTCAAAAATATTCAGTTTTAAAAGTATCTTTTGCTGAAACATATTGTAAATGGCTATTGAATGCTGCAAAATTCAGTGGCGTTACAGGTGTTGGTCGCCAGGGGGTACGCAAGCCCCCAAATTTCCTCCTGACATAATTTTACCCCCTTCCTATTCCCCCCCCCCCCCTATTTCTACCTAAAATTGTTATAAAATTTTGGACTTCGCGCTAAAATTGTTGCAAAACTATGGCAAATGACAAATTTTATTTTAAAAGTTGACATCATTGTTTGAAATTTGCGTGAAGCACAAATTTTTTTTGACATTTTACATCTTAATTATCAAAAAAGGGAAAAAATTGGGGCCATTGGGGTGTGGCTCCTTCCCTTTGTTATCCTTTTTTCTACCCCTTTTCTTTTCTTTCCCTTTTCTCTTTCTTTTTCTCATCTTTTTACACAGCTGCATGGGCCATGCAGCTGTGTTCTGTATCTCTAAGAATCTTTCTTCTTTCTTCTGGCAACAGTTGAATTGACCATAACTCCAAGATGCTTTGAGCTATTGTCATCAAACTTGGACACAATAACAATGAGCACCTCCAATTTATGTCACATAATCTTTCAGGGTCAAAAGGTCATGCGGGGGTCACAGGGGTCAAATATGCAACAGAAAATGAGCAATTGCTATTGGGTTTTGGTACAGGCATTGTCTTTGGTCAGCGCACAAAAGTCGGTCGTTTAAAAAAAATCAGAGGTCATTAAGGGTCACTTCCGGGTCAAATTTGAAAATATTTGGAAAAATCATCAAAAATCAATATCTTCCTAGTGCAAGGTGGTATAATTATTCTACTTACACAGATAGATTGGCAAAAATATATAGAACAAATCTTGGTGACCTTTGACCCCAAAGGTCAAATAAATAACTAAGGTGTAGTATTGTATCTATTAGTAGAATTGCGCCGTTCTTGAAAAAAATGAATTGAGTATTGCCATTGTATGGGGACATTTTGTCAAAAAGAGCACAATTCTGTACCTCGCTATGGCAGCTGTGTCCAGATCTCTTCAGAGGTCTAGTTTCCCTTTTCTTCCTCTTTTTTCCTTTCCCCTTCTTTTTCCTTCTTTCTTTTCTCTTTTTCTTCTTCTTTCTCTCACTTTCCCATCTTTTTCCTCTTTCCCTCCCCTTTATTTTTCCCCCTGGGTCCGTGAAATTTCCCCCTGAGAGCCTTCAGGGGGGCAACTTGCCCCCCCCCCTGTTGTTACGCCAGTGCTGCAAATAGAAAGACTTACTACTCGAAAATCTATAGTGGTCTCTGAAAAGAGTTCAAAAATGAACTTGCTCATCTTTTGTCTGCAACAATATTCCCGTCAAAATCACACAGGTTTGTAAAGAAAAGAGTCAAAAGAATAAACTTGTTCATCTTTTGTCTGCTACATGTTAACAACACTTCCCATCAAAATCACACAGGTTTGTAAAGAAAAGATTGAACTTCTTCATCTTTTGCTCACAACATCATTCCCGTCAAAATCACACAGGTTTGTAAAGATCAGCTTATTGAAAAAAATGAAACATCAATATTTTGTGATAGTGACACTGTGTCATTTTACCCCATCAGGCATTTTGCTTATCTAACCCATCATCTCTGTATAGTCATCTTAACTTTTATCCCATCCAAATCAATCACTGAGCAAATCAGGGGGGGGGGTTCATGCTGGTACCACTCGATAAGCATGAATGACTGTAAAACTTCAAAGGAAACTTTGAATGAGATATCATATTGATGTTTTCAAAATATACCTAGATATGATTTGCAAAGTTGAGAAAAAGACCTTTCTAAAGCAAAATCTTAGCTACATTTCTCCTCCATACAAAAGATTGTCAAAAAATCCTTATTTTAAAAGGACACTTTAAACCACTTTCAACCAAACAGTAAATTATGCAGCACACTTGTACGTAAATTATTTCATACACTTTCACAATTCTGAGATAATATGCAGAAGCACTTTGATGCTCTTGTACTTCCAGGATTATGACATTCACAGTCTTGGTTCCCAAGATTCCTCGTAAATGTATCCCCACCCCATCCCTCCCGGTCGTTGAAAGATTACCAACCTGTAACATACCTTGTCATACATACCATGACATGCCTTTTAGCATGTTATGAGGCTTTCGGTGCAATATTTATTTAAATGATTTTCTAGGTGCTGTGCCCATTATTTTCAGGATAAAAAAGTACATATTTTGTCCGATTTGTGATATGTGTATCATTGAGTGACAATAGCTTTTGGGCAGAAATGGTTTTATACAAATTGGAATGGAGGTTTATGTGGATATCAGAATGATTATTAAGGCTGTCAGGAAATCGCCTGGTGGGCACGTGGATATGTAGGAATATCGTGATGATTGGACAAAAATCGTTTTTTGAAGGAATTGTAGGAAGATGTTATTGCCGGGTCAGCTGCTTCAGATTCCTGTTATATTGCTTCAGATTCCTGCATAAGCTCGTCCTGTGAAGCTTGTATACCAGTATTTCTTTGTCATGTAGCTTGCAATGAGACCAACTCTAGGTCTCATCTTCACCCTTCACCCTGGTGATTTACTTGACAGATTCCTGTTATATTGCTTAAGATTCTTGAATAAGCACATCTTGGAAAGCTTGTCAACTTGTTTTTCAGTATTTCTTTGTCATGTAGTTTGAAATGGGACCAACTCTAGGTCTCATCTTCTCCTCTGTGATTTACTTGACAGATTCCTGTTATATTGCATCAGATTCCTGTATAATCGTATTGGGAAGCTTGTATAACTTAACTGTCACCATGTTTTCCAGTATTTGTTTGTAGTGTAGCTTGGAATGGGATCAACTTTTGGTCTCATCTTCACTTCCTGATGTAGTTGACAGAGTTGTTCAGAACATCACATCTGTTTTATCACCCTTGTCAAAGGCCTCGGGTCGAAGTCAAAGCAGATCTTGAAACACAGATGAGTTTTGATGGGCAACGGCTCCTTCACTTAACCATTAGTAAGGTGCCTCCTGAATGGTCTAGTTTCACCTTTTGTGATTTAGTCAACTGTGTTGTTTTAAAACAATATTATTACATCAACAATGTCACCATAATGTTAAGGTGAAGTAACAAGGAACCTTGAAGATAAAGAATGTAGATGGTGTACAATGATGTATGCCTCAATTTGTAATCCCAGGGTTAACTGCATTCTTTTTCCTATTTTTTTTATTTTATTTTTTTAAATTAAAGGTTTATAGCTACCATCTTTCTATGGTACTAAACTGTATTGCCTTTAAATAAGATACATCCTCTAGTACCCAAATGCTTAGACCTTCAAGATTGCCAAAGGAAAGAAGATAGGGACTTTGACTGATGGTATATGAATGATCAAGGTCACCAGCTGAAGTTTGGCTAGGATAGAGAAGATTGGCAGGAGTTCTTCTTGAAGAATCTGATACTGTGTACAAATCTCATATGTTACTGAGTACAATGCAGATGTTCAGCTGTGGGATGTCCTTTGACTTTATAACTTGTCATCTAGTCTTGTCCATTTTCTTCATTTTCTACTTTATTGATTAGTGTAGGTTTCAAATGGTAAAATACTATATTGATGGTTGCTAACATTTATAGAGCAGTATTCCTTAAGTTTAGTTATACTGAAGATTATACAAGTATATAGTAAAATGGACACATTACTTTTGAAAAATGGAATTGCATCTCCAATCAAGTAGTGTTCAATCAGTTTGTTTTAAAACTGTCTGAAATGTTGGTAATGATTGTCAAATTTTTATGGATGTGGATTATTATGAATGTACATTTATAAATTGCTCTTCTTTTGCACTGGTTTAGTGTCATGTCTCTCACCGTCTAATGTACAACGACAACGTCACTCATGCAGGGAGTACTACACAGCACACTAAAAGTTGGTCGCTTGTGTGAGGTAGATGGACTAGCTACTGAAACTGCCAGTAAACAACCCATGTTGTTTCAGGAAGAGCAACAACAGTTTTGTGCATACAATAAATGAGTAATTTTTATAATCATGATTTTTTAAAAGCATGACTCAGTTCATTATTCAGTGTGAGGACTGTTGGTGGACTAACTTATTTATTTATATGATGCCCTCTTCCCGGGAGCCCTATTGGTATATGAAAAAAATGTGCAACTTAAGTTAAAACAATGTTTCTTATAATTCTGAATGCATTGGATGATGTTTTAGTTGGTTGTCCTCGGTCTATATCTCCTGAAGCCAGTTGGAACTTTAAAATCATGCTATTTTGCACTTCTTGAACCGCCCATTTCACAACATTTCAGAAATCTTTCAATTCTTTTATGTTAAATAGTTCATTTACAAAGTGATTCTTATCATAAAATGGAATTGACATGAAGAGTTGTAAAATTCCAGGTAAATCTGCTCCCTTGAAATTTCCAGATTTATATTGGGTTTGTATGCTAATCAATGAGGTCACAATCTGGGGGTGATGTAAAGTTGGATGACTTATTGGGCATAGAACTGTGTCATCTTGCTGAGTCAGTTTCCACTATGAAATTTTGTATGTTAATCAATGAAGTCATGAACTAGAGCCGTAAAAGATCGAAGACACGTTTAGAAAGTTATATGAATATTTAGAAGAAAGCTTATTCAGAAGGGCACATTGGGCACTTGTTGAATAAGAAGGTAAACAAATTCTCTCACAGGGATGTACACTATGAGGTTTGTATGTTAATCAATGAAGTCATTAACTTGACCTATAAATGATAGAAGACTCATTTAGAATGTAATTTGAATATTTAGAAGAACATTTTCGATACTTTTAGATTAAAAAGGTTAACAAATTCTCTCACAGGAATGTCCCCGGGAGAAATGAGGTTTGTATATTAATCAAAGAAGTCATGAAATCATGAACTTAAACTATGAAAGGTGATGTAAAGTTGGATCACTTATCAGGCAAAAATTAAGAACTACATATCTGAATCACTGTGATGAGTAACATGTTTTCATCTTATAATTCTAAAGTTGAACCAAAATATGACTTTTAGATTGCAAGAAGTCAAAATAAGCCAGCAAGATACAAAACCTTTCTTCATTTCTACCAGGAATAGCTAGGAATGTGTCACTCATGAACGTAAAACATGAAACAGACATTAGAGCATCCAAATATATAGCAACAAGATGTACATTGTGTGATATTGTACATTGATCAGTCTAATCAGGAATCCGACCGTAGATCAGAAGCAAAATACTGGTACCAGTACAATTCTGTAATCGATTGTAGGTCATCATTAGGTCTATAATACATGTATGACGTCATGGCCATATCGTTAAATACATTTATGTTACGATAACTTAATTTCCTGATTTATGTATTTGACTTTTATATAATTTGAGTTTTATAAGGTAAAAATACGACCATGTTATGTAAGTCTCAGTAAAATTTGCGGCACTTCACTTAGGAAATGTTTTACTCAACCATTAATTGCTCTCATTAAGACGCCAGGATGCACGTAATTAGTCTTTTTGAATCAATTATACCACTAAATACTTGTTAATTGATTACAGTTATTGTTTGATATATATTATTATTTTTTGTCTCTCACTTAAATTATTCTTTGTTCCATTTCAAGGTCATATTCAAATCATAATAAGAGGCTTTAAGTTCCGCTGAATTCACCTGTACGCATTTCAAACCCTGCGTTTATACAGCTCATGCACGAACCTACAGAATTCAGCATGCTGTCACTTGTTTTTGTATTTCTTTACAGATTTTTAAAAATTTGTTCAAAATTCAAAATCAATACATGGAAATATATAACAATCGTGAACTGCCCACTTGTTTAGCATGTTTCAACATGAATAATGATTTTAAAAGTTTGCTACAATTTTAAAACATAATAATATTGACTGTTTTTTCTTTTGAAAAATTAATCTGTTTTATGCGAGCATCATTGGTCATGCGGCTTTGAATTTGATTATGATTTGTATTGATTGGTGCGTGTGTAATTACATTTGAAACCTCAACACATGTTTTTTACTGCTGTCATGTACATACATGTTGCTTGTAGGCATGTGCACATGCATTTGCTTTGAAATTGTTTACCGCAACATCGTTTTTGTAAACTTCGATTTAGAGAGGATTTATTTGATCATTTAATAAATTCTTCCTGGTCTTGTTTTGAGTCATGGTCAGATTTGTCGTAGGCTAATTAGATGTTTTTTGTCAAGTGCAGGTATTTAATTGCCGTCAACTCATGGTCAAACTGATTCAGTACACCAAGGATTGGGACTATCGGGTTTTGGATTGATGGATACTCATTTTAATTATTTAAGTTCTTTAGTCCTTGGATGTTCTTAACCCTTTCGATCCTGAATTGCAATATAGGTGTATACAGCCAAAACTGAATTAATTTACACTCAATACGAATTGAAACGCTTGAGCGTTCTCTTGTAAGCTCTTTTGAAAACGCTCAGGCGTTCTCTCGGATTGAAAGGCTTAAGGACTACTTGTCCCATAGCTGAAATAGGTTATGCCATTCTGTCAATGAAAGAGCCCAAATTATAGAGTTGGTATCAGCTGGCATTTATAAGATAAATGATAGTTTGCTTATTTTTCTTTGAGACTTCTACATTGAAGTTTAAGGATCTTTAGTTCTAAGGGCCACCATTTTTTTTTTGGGGGGGAGATGCAAATTGGTGAGACTAATTTGTAAGCAAAATGATGTTTAAATTTTGTAAAGTTCAAACTTTTATACCTGCATAAGCAGAGCTGTACGTTGACAAAATTTCCTATTTTTGACCTGATGTAGTGTTCAGACTTAGTAGACTGCAAAAAAAAAACATATGTAATTAGGCAAAGACCTTTTTAAATTAGCAGATCAAACTGCAAATTGTCTGTTTAAAGGTTTAGTGAGGAACTTTGATGACAGTAAAATTTTTGTCTTATATACAATGGAAACATTCTTAGTTAACTTGATTGATGAGCTTATAAATATTTCATTGGTTTCCAATCCATGTTTTCATGATTTTAATGATGTGCGCACATCCGAGATAATTAATTGAAATATACACCCGTTGTTACGATTCTCGGCTGATTCTTGTGGTACAATTTGCTATTATTCCTCATGCAGCATTATTATTATTATGCATGGTTTTGTCATTTTCAATATGAAAACCACAAAAAAGTAACATTATTTGATTGTAACAAAGATTTTTTCCATAATGGAACTAACATTAATCCTTGAAAAACATCTCATCTCTAGGCAAGTCTCAATCTGAAATTCATTAAACCTTATATTTAGTATATGTCCATCATCGATAGACTTTGTCTATGTTTGTATGAAGGAGGACATAGATTCCTTGTTATGTAGCCATCTTATTTATCTTATGAATGATCTGAAATAATTGAATTTGGTTCGAAAACATTGGAGAGGACCAATCGTTAGTATGATGCATTAGTGATGCGTTGTGACCATAGCTTTATCAACCCTCATTTCCCCCATGTATCGGGAAATAAAAAAATCCTATATTTTCCTGTAATTCGCACTCTAACCTCTGCCATCCAGTGTTCACCTGTGGCAAGTCGCTGAGAAGAGCTTGCCTCAACACAATTTTGTTCTCTTGTATACTTTTTTGATACGACATACTTTGACAAAGGGTGGTTTCTGTATTTGTGTCCCATCATATCTAAAGGTACCTTAAGATAGACTTAATAAATTACGAGATACGGGCTGAGCATAGTCAAAAATCACGTCCAAGGTCGAAATTTCAAATTTCATCAGAAATGTTACCTTATGGTTCCAACATCCGAAATCGAAATATAAGACAAATGTTTTAAAAAACGAGATGAAAATCCTGTCTTATTAAAGTTTTACCAGTAAAGAAACTTTAAACTCAATTTTCTCATAACTATAGTTTTCTGAATCAACCCGATACCTTTTATCAATTTGGATGTAACTTTGCAGTCGAACATCTAATAACCAAATGCAAGGTGTCATTTTAAAGCTTAAAATATAATCTTTCAGATGAGACCAAAAAATCAATTTTCATTTTGGGACCCTCAAGGTACCTTTTTATCTATTTATGTATTTTGCAAGTTGGACTGAGGGCAGTTAGGGATCAATTTATCAATTACAATCTGTGGCTTAGTGCATCATACCTAAATTAATATTTTGAGATGGATCATTAATGTCTTATTAAGCTTAATCATTAGGCTACCCTGTCAATGCTGATAAATATTTCAATATATCAATTATTCCATCTATTCATTTTAATTCTGGTAAAAGCTTGTTTTTCTTCAAATCATATCAACATTTCCAATTACAGATATGCGTGTTTGTACATGTTAAATATTGTTTTTCTTATATGTTTCTGTTAAATAAATTAAAGCGTAACTGGGTCCGGTGTAACTTACGCCCTATTGATTCCAATATGCGTACGTTTGAACTCCAGTAAACGGTTGGTCTTCAATACCTATTAAACTTTGATTTGGTTATGCTAAAAATTACACACCACTGGTTAACAAACCAAAAAATTTCTTGTTTTATTTTTGTCGATATGAAAAAAAAACCCAGCAGGCAGTGATAAGATTCTGTTGTATGTGGGGTGGACTTTTCAGGTATAGTTGGTCAGTTGGTGTATAAATCAGCAAACTATCGGTTTCTTAGACTTATGAGCTTCCCATCACAGCTCCTCAATATCACCTGGGTAGATGAAGCAAATCAGATAATGACTAGTCATAGCTTATGTCCATTTGGACAAAAGTAGTGTTAAGACTCAAGAACCATCACTACTCCACTAGATCACACAAGAATTGTCCCAGGTGATACTGTTGCTTCAGGGAAATATCACTTATTTGTGCACAAATGGTGTGTTGCGTTGTTATCATCTTTGAAGTGATAAATTAGTAAACAATAGGAGTTGATTTGTAAATTGATCTATCAGCAGCTTAGGCAATTAGCAATGTCATTGTTACAACAAATCTAGAGATTGCTCCATGATCCATAAGGATGCGAGTAGTGATGCAGGGCCACTGATGCAGATACCACATTACCATTGATGCATCACTAACCAATCCATTTGGATGCAAGGAGGTGATGTAGGTTGCGTGATGGAGGGTCATTAATGGAGATAACAGGGTCTCATCTTTGTAATTATCCACCTCTTTGTTTATCATGTCATTGTTAAGAGATGGGGAGGTTGCTCATCAGTTGGTATAGATGCACTGATGGAGATGCCTTATGACATTGTTTTTGCTCTCTATTTGGCATCATGTTTTATAGGATAGCGATAGAATCTTTTCAAATGAAACTGTGTCATCTCATAACAATTGCTTATATGATTGGATTGAACATATTATACAGAAAGCCTGTTGAATCAGCTTTTAAGTTGTAAAAGTGTAAATTGTTGATCTGGAGGAACTGGATATTGGAAAAACTCTTTGATATATCACATGGCATATTTTTAAAGCTGAGGAGGTTTAGGCATCAAAGGAACCCTGTCAGCAATGGCTTGTACATATATGTGACCCGTCATATCAAAAGGTACCTTAAGGGTGGCAAAATCAAAATCAATTTTTTGGTCTAATCTTAAAGCTGAGACTTCAAGCTTTAAAATGACACCTTCCTTTTGTTTTTAGGATGTCCGGTTGCAAAGTTATAGTCAAATCTCTGAAAGGCCTATGGCTGAGTCGGAAAAAGGTCGTTCTGAGAAAATCGTGTTTAAAGTTTGTGTACTCAAATTTACCTATTTTGTTCTGCAGATTAATAGTGAATCTCCATAGCAACGGGTAGTTACCAAAGTCGTATCATCACAAAATTTTGCACACATGTTGAGTAAGTCATACCAGTAAATTCATTAACTTTATTTTGAAAAAAAAAATCAATAAATTAATTATTGATTAATTAATTTAATTGATTATTAGAACCTTTAATCCACGATTTTCTATAAAATCTTGGATGGAGAGGGAATTTTATCTTGGATATCTACGCCTTTTTCCAATTTTTTGGATTTTATACTCTCCAAATGTAAAGAAATTCGACCTTTGACTATGCTCAGCTTCAATGGCCCGTATCTCGTAATATACTATGCCGGTATTAAGGTACCTTTAGATATGACGGGGCACATATGCAATTTGATTTCTCCCCTTCCCTTTGCCTTCACCTTTCCCTTAGGAATTTCCTCTTTCACTTAGCAGGCATGATTTACAATGAGCAAGTTAAATGCCTGAAATTGAATCAAAGTAAAGGCCTGACTATCTCTTGCCGCGGCAAATTGACGGCCAAATGGCCACTAGGTGTCATGGTAGATCTAATCATACACGCAAGATTTGATGCAAGATTTCATACATGTAGGCATGTAAGATGCAATGAATGCTATGAACAATCAATTATTTAGTGATTTCTACAGGTTCTAACTTGTATGTAAACCATTGTGAAGTTAACCAAGTACATTGTATGGCCAATATCATAGTACTATTAACACAGACAGGTTGAGGGGAGGCTCAAATATTTGATAGCTCACCCAAAAAGGGATGACTTTGCAGATGATATCAATTTTGATTTTATCATTTTATCTGTTACTGTATTTTCTAAGCTTTAAAATGACACCTTACTTGTTGAAATTGATCAAGGCGATCAAAGTTTACAACAGAAAATTAGCTGGGAAGTCTTATTATTTTTTTTATTTTTTGTTCCCTATTTCCACCAGTGTCCTGCCGCAAAGTCCCCCTTTTTGGGGTGAGCCATCCAACATTTGGCTTGGTATGATATCTTGGCTTTATAACACCTAACATTCAACATAATTTCACTGCTAATTTCATTTTGCTTCAACTAGGTGCCCAACTTTTAAATGAAGGCAAGCAAAGATTGGAGCTACCTGTCTGTGACAATGATATACATATCAGGTAAGCATTTATTACATTTTACTCCATTACATCAACGGTAAAATTACAATTACGCAGATAGATTGCATTATTGGCCGTACATGTGAAGGTATTATTGCATGACCATCATGTTACGCACTCTTGTTCAATCAACTCCAATAAGCGTGTGAGGAGGAATGTGTAGTGAAGGGTGTAAAAGTTTGACGTCACTTATCGTGTTTCTGACGGTTAAGTTGCTATTTTTAAGACTTCGAGATATGGCATGTTGTATGTTGCTCATTGGCAGGTATAAACTGAAAAGAAAGCTATTTACGTACGAGCGAAGTTTGATAACTATACAAAGATAGGAAATGGGTACAGGAAGTGACTACCTAAAGGATGCCTTCTTGACAAAAGTTTGATGTGTTGAAGAGAGGTTCTTTGTGCAGGAGGATAAAAAGAGGCACAATTTGTTGTCTTGAATTTCTCCTGTAGTTCATGACTGGGCATGATTCTGCTTCATATAAAATACTTTTGAAAACAGTGCATTTTTTACCACACAATTACAAAATAAAGTGAACACCAAAGTCAATTTCTCTGATCAGAACTTTCAGCATGTTTGGGATATTTTTTCATAAAAGTTTTGGTGAAAAATAACTTGTTGCCTTCCTTAAATAAGATGAATGACCTGTATTTTGATAATTTATAGATATATGATCAAATTTCAGAAATGTCAGTATTAATCTTTTAGCCAAGATTAAATGATCAGAGTTCTCAAAATGTGTTATTTTTAAGTTATCAAATTTTACTTAGTATTGACTGACTTGAGTTCTGACATGAATTTTAAACTGGGCAACCACACAATGTAAATGACAGTCAGCGAAAAAAATCATTGATCATCCTTGACATTACTAGCGCCACGCTCTACCAACTGAGCTAATGAGTCAGATTGGCAAGAGCGGTCGATTTTATATCTATAGGCCTTCAGTTCTAACCCCGTTCCTCTAACATCCTTTCATCCGAGAAGCTTAGAAAGAGGACATGGAAATCAATTCCGAACTTTAGTACTGTTCTGTAAAATATGCACCATATCATCCTACATGCAGCTTTTCCATATGCCATATACAGCTAGCTCTCAGAACATTAACCTGTAAAACACGCATACCAACTAAAATCAAGACACAATTTGCAATTCTATTTAATTATGATATGGAACTTTGATGGCAGGCATGAGATGGATCGCTGCTGACGGCTAGCTCAGAGCTAAATGGCTAACATGCCCAGTGTTATTATGTTGCCTGGCCTGGATGCTAGCGGCTGGCTAATTTGCAATCTATTTAGTACCTATGAATTAATTATTCACTAAGACAGTGATAACCATTGATTGTACATTGCTTTGCTTTACAAGTTTCAACAAGTTGTTTGAAATAGATAGGAGATAGAATGAATAAAGAAATACTAGGGATTTGTATTATGGCTGCCCTAACTCAAGTGAGAAAAGGTAAAATCTGATCCGACTATTTGAACCTCCATCTACAAATTGTTTTAACATTATTCCTAAGTCATGGACCATTTTAAAACATTAAATTCATATGAGGTGAAATGTTATGACCTAATCCTTTTGCAAAAGCCATATATTTTGTAATGTTGAAGTAAAAAGTAGCAAAATCTTGGATCGGTTTTACCTAACCTACCCCTTATTCTTGTTGTAGCCAAAAGTAGACCCTTTAGCTACAGAGACCTGAATTGAGCAGGCATGTTTGGCAGGATTCTTTGATTATTCAGAGAGATTGATAACCCTTGTCAGTCTCAGGGGAATAACAGGTTCCTTTCTCTCCCTTCTTCCTCCTTTCCTTCTCTTCCATTCCCCTCTCTTCCCCCATTTTGTTATTTCTCTGACCCTTTCTTTGGTGGGCAGTCAGTCCCCTTCTCTAGTTTCACTACTGCACCCTTATATGTACTTTTCTTATATATTCATGTACATTTATTTATGCAAAGTCACTCTGATGTTCCTCTGATATTCCACCTTCATCACAGATCATTATGATCATTGTTCAACAAACACTCCACTGATGCCACCTTGAACAGAGAACTTGGTTGTGTAAACAATAAATGTATGCTAACTCTCACTGATAGACCCAAAAAAGAAAAAAAAAGTCTTTAGAATACCGTATCCACTCGTCCAATTCAACTATTTTCCGACTGACAAACCCTTTGCATTTTTAAGTACTTTAACTTTCAATAGTTTGACAGATCATCGTACTCTATGATGAAGCGTTATGAAAGTATTTTGACATCATTTTTTGGCACACTGGTATGAAATAACCTATCGCTACAGTGATGTACATTCAGAAAATCTGTAGTTCAATTGGACGAGTGAATAGGGTATATATGCAAGAAAATGATCTTATTGTTTGACATTCAACAGCTTTATGATGACAGTGAGTATTTGACAATGTGACACAAGGATGCTTCCCTTACATGTGTTTAAGTGTCACTAAGAGTTAATTCAAAATGTGTGATTCCGAAATTTGATACCACAAGTGTACTCTGATCAGCCACCACATTGGTTTGTTGTTCTATTAGACTTAGGCAAGTCAAGAATGGACAAGATTTTTGGAATTTTTCCTTTGTAAACTACTTGTAGCAGGATTTTTCAGAGGGGTGTGGGATTTTCAAAACGTGGACCTTTTTGAGGTAAATTTTTTGTTTTGGTCAACCCTAAACTAATTTCAGTGGTTTTGAGAAAGTGACAAGCAAAAAAAAAAGGTTTTCAACATTTAAAGTAGTAGTTTTTGACCTATAAAAATAAGCTCTTTGGACCAATGTTTTGGGACATTTCTCAAAGTTCTGTTTCAAAAAATTTCTTTGATCAGAAGAGTGTTATTGGATTAAATATAAATAGGGTTAATCAAGCCGGTAGCCAGGGGTTGTTTGGGCTGGGGGGTTCAACCAACCACCTTAAATTTGCAACAATAAAGGAAGAATGAAAGAAAGGAGAAAGTAAAGAAGAGAGGAAGAAGACCCTGTAAAAAGTCTGTGGCTGATGTTCTGATTCGTTTGGATCTAATTACTGGCTATGTCCCAGCTAATGATCTTTTCTGGGTGGGTTGTAAGGATCAAAGGAGCTGGTAGCATTGTGGAGGGGACTTTAATGAGTCAAATTCTTCATAATCGCCTGATTTTACATAACTTTTAAGAATGTTTTAGGAGTTTTAGCCCTGAAAACTACATTCTGGACACCCTAATAATAGCTGGCAAACAAAATGACTGAAGAGAGAAAAGTAACGGGTGACCTACATTTAATGCTTGTTGTTACATTTTTCTAGCCAAAAATCAAATATTTCCCTCAATGGCTGATGTATTTTTAATAAAAGTGCACATGTACCCATGGCTCATATAGTGAACTTGACAGTAATTACGCACAATAACATCCTCATCACCGTGGTGATACCTCAAGCAAAACAATTTTGTTTATTTTATCAAAAACGGATGACAGTGACTAGTGAAGATGATCAGCTATGATTTGAATTGGCCATTAGCAAAACTGCAACACAGGGCAGGGGGCACTAAAACCATAGGACAGGTACTAAAACCACTGTGGATATGAGATGTTTAGGTATAATTTCTCCAAATATTTATGTATCATATTATAAATTGATTGCGAGGAAAAATATTATCTAATAAGATCTGTAATAAATTAAAGAAGAATTAAAATAGAATAAAATGAGTTTAAAGTACAAAACAATAAAATAATAAAATTATATTATAATTCTATGATTTAATGCAGTGCGTGTCACAACTTGCGCATGCACTGATTGTCGCATGGGTATACACATGCACTTGAGTGTATGGACCAGTTCATGATGGGAATTTCTTTCAAACTTGTTGTATTTACCATTGACCTTGGTGCATATGTTATGACTACCTATGATCAAGTCTTTAGGAAATGGTTTTCTTAACGTGATATGATTTAGCAAATTTTAGCGGTAATAACCGGTGATTGATCGTCATTTAAAAGGTTACATTTAGTGTAAAAGTGGAGCTTTTGTTAACAAAATCCAAGCTCCGTGCTTCTTTGATTATACTTGTATCCGTAGTGACTATTGTTAATTGCAGCTGAGGAGAATCGTAATATGAAACATCAATCATAAAAATGTAGGGTCTATTGTAAGATAATTTTCTGTGCTAGTTGAAGAGTCGTAGTGGCATCCGGATGTGATGAGTTTCAATTGTTTTGGAGGTTAATTGTTTCATTACAGGTCGACTCATGCTTTGTACAGTATTTTACATGTTACAAGATGAGTTTTTAATTGTATTTGAGATTTGGCAGACCACTACTATAACTATAACTGAGTTGTCTGAATTTGGAGGGATGAAGTGTTTTTATGAAATCTGACTTATTTTCAGTAGATAGCTGCTACTGTCAAAGTAATAATACCTTTAATGTACATCAAAGATTCTCCACATTTTTGCAATGTGAGCCATAAATGAGAAACATATGTGACCCGTCATATCGAAAGGTACCTTAAGGTCGGCAAAATTAAAATTGATTTTTTGGTCTCATCTGAAAGATTATATTTTAAGCTTTAAAATGACACCTTGCTTTTGGTTATTGGATGTTCGATTACAAAGTTACATCCAAATTGGTAAAAGGTATCGGGCTGATTCCGAAAACTAAAGTTCTGAGAAAATCAAGTTTAAAGTTTCTGTACTCGTTGAACGTGGAGGGAGAAAGGATTTTTACATTTGTCTTATGTTTTGGATGTTGAAACCTGATTAATATGATAGAATACACTTCAAAGGTAACGTTTCTGATGAAATTAGAAATTCGACCTTTGACGTGATTTTTGACTATGTTCAGCATCAATGGCCTTTATCTCGTAATTTACTATGCCGGTATTAAGGTACCTTTCGATATGACGAGACACATATATGGTTAAACAATAAATGCATATTTCTTCCTTTGTATTTCTTTATCATTTGGAGGAGTTAAACAACCAACCAACAACTTTAGCTTAAAGCCTACCACATGTGGTGCATGTACCACCAGTTAAAAACAGACTGTAACATTGTTTCATCGTAATTTACATTTTGTCACTTTG
>JXSR01S034858.1:18091-28686 GCA_000969725.1 Ophiothrix spiculata
ATGCTATCTATTCCTGATAACAATTTATGCTTTTGAATTGATTCTATATATTACTAATAGCAATTTGTTTTTGAATTGATGCTATCTACTTTACCAATTATTTAAGATTTTGAATTGATACTATTACTACTGATAGCAATTTGTGACCTTAAACTGAGGCGCTATCTGTCAACTGCTAGAAATGTATGCTTTTGAATTTAACCTACTAGATATCTGACAGAAATTAATGCTATGAAATGGATGTTCACTATCTGCTAATGATTGTAAATTATGCCATTGAATTGAAATACCTATAGCAGTTAATATATTTTAATGACTTGAAGTCAGCTGTCTATTACCTAAAGTAACTTGTAGTAGTCACTGTAGTAATGATGTCATAATTGGCTTACTTTCATGGGATAGCGCTTCAAAATAGAAAAGAAGACTATGATATGATAAGTAGCACTCTACAAATAAATGACACTCTTTTTCATTGTTTTTAAATAAAAAATAATAATCATTTATTTCGCACAACTAGTAATCTCAGTTGCAAATTCAACCACCCAGCTGCTTTACATAAAACACATTACAAGTACTGTATATATATATACACTTAATTTGCAGTATTTACATAAAACACATTACAAGTACTGTTATACACTTTGCAGTATTTACAGATTACAATAATCAATATCAACATATTTCTCATATAGTGTTCTTCTTAGAATATTCCTTTTGGAAAAGAACTCACTTTCAGGAGTGAACTCGCAAGTGAGGGTCATGGAAACACCCTTGTAAGGAATCACTTCCGATAGATGTCAGCAACCTACCCCACTGATTTGGTAATCTGCATGGAGATATTGAGACATGCGCTTTTTAAGTCAATGCATTTGAAGAGTTGCAGTGTCCAAGAAATTTATCTTGACACACACAAATTAATTGTTTGATACAACAGTATAGGACAGGGTCTCCTCTTTAAACTGACATAAACATTATGGAAATTGGCCAATGGATGACGTCACAATGCAAAATAAAACATGACTGACCTAAAAATCAATTTTTGTCAAAATACAAGATGGAACTCAAAAAGTTGGGAGTAACTTTAGAATAGACCTGACACCTTAACCCCAAGTCATTTTTCATCAAAATGCAAAAAGGATTTTTTTTTTTGCAAAAGGAGATCTCTACAACGACAGTCTGTGGTCAGTCAGTTTAAAGTTGGAAAAATGTGTTACTTTGCATAGTGACTATGTAAAGATGCCCTATATGGATTACATAATAAAATTACGTTCCTGGCTCTATTTCTTCTGGGTAATCTTGATTTTTTTGATACCCCTTGTATATTTCACACAACAACGAAACAAATAATACCAGCTTTTGAAAGATTCTCAATAATATATTGCAGTTAAAACTTACTGCTCATTAACCCTAGAAAATAGAAAATCGAGTACAATTCTAGTACAAGATTGGAATGTGATGTGGAATTTGATACAAAAAATGTGTACTAGAATGGTACTTACAGTGTACTTGAATGATTTTTTAAATGTGCGCATTCCAATCTTTTAGAATTTTACTCACTCTCTTAAAAAGCCCGGATCAAATATGAGCTTACCTTTTTTCCAGATTATTTTTTTGATCCACTTCAGATCTAACACACTCTTTTTGATCCAAAACGGATCAAATGTGATTAGAATCTGGATCAAAATTGATCCGGAATGAGGGTAAGCTCATATTTAATCGGATCAATTTGTACTTGATTTCTACCAGGGAAATCAAATCATGCCTTAGAAACTAATCACATTGAACTGATTAATACCGACAGGGTTAGGCTATTGTTCTTATGAGCTACCAAATACTTGGTGTAACAAGACTTTGTTTATAGAAAATAGTGAAATGAGACAAAATCAATGCATGCACAGTCAATTTTGATGCATCCATGATTAAATTCACAAGGCCCATAGGGGGGAGTGCATTGGACACTTACTGCAAGTGCATTGAATTTGTCTCATTTTACTGGTAAAATTGAATGCAATTTTTAATCTATTCATACACAACAGAAAAAATAATACTGTATCTTTTGTGAAAAGAAATAAGGCCTTTAGATGACCATTAAAAACCAAAACTTTTCTTAACTAAATAAATCATCATCCAACAAAAACAATGAAACATTCATACCTAAACGCCCGTCATGCAAACTGGAACGCAACAAGCAACTGCACTCTGCATACTTTATATTTTGTTAACTCAAAAAAAAAAATATAAATTGACCTTATTTGGTGCCAAACATTTGATAGTTTACAACATTAAGCCTCCATTATTGATTAGAAAATGCATTGGAATTAATGTAACAAAGACTTCTGGTATCAAATATTTTGTAGCTCAAAAACAAGTATGGCCTAACTCATACTGCAAATTCATACAAATAAGAATTGGTGGGTTCACTACTTTTTTTACACAACATATTGACCTACTCCTTCAACACTCACAATAGTAGTTATGACAAGGCTGTACGAGGATAAAACCTTGATTAACGAAGACCTGACCCTGTTCAGGTCATCCGAGGTCATCTTGTGTATTTACAGCGCAAATTTGCCACCACTTGGCCGAAAACCGGCTGGAAATTATTGTGTTTTTCACAGTTTTACAAGGTCATAACCACAACTTTGTGTGAGTATGTCAACAAATGAAGAATTGAACATTTGTTTAGCGACGTTAGAGACGGCTGTAGGCGATATAACAGATGCGGTGAAGAAATTATCAATGCACAATCAGAACGAGAATCAAGCCAACACCGGAGGTGCAGAAGCAGGTGACAGTCAATTTTAAGCTGCAGCTGAAGGCGTCACACCACAATAGGGCTTCCCATTGACTTACTGTACAAAATGGCTTCCTAAAAACACCCGAGAACTCAATAATAGAGCAACTGGTTGCTTCAACACTGCCTTTTCTCTGATGATTATGATCTCTTCTAACACAAAATGATGATAAAAGTACACCTTCAAGGCAAAATTTTCGAGAAACTGGACGCTGAAGTATAACGCCCCCTATCACCGCCAGCCGAATTTTGTATTTCCAGAATCAAGCGCAAATTAAGGAAAACCCTTTAAATTTTACCAAATTAATCTGGAGATCAAAAATGGCATCAGATCATCTTTAAATAAACCTAACTTTATAATTAGAACAAAATATTGACCAAATATATTGCCCTTCTATACGTTTTGAACTCCTGTTTTTAGAAGGGCAGTCAATTTTGCCGATTTTAGAAATGCCGGATTGCGAGTGCTATTTATTTAGTGTTGTGCGCCCTGCAGCAAGTATTCAAATCGATAGTGACTCTGTGTCAGACGCAATTGGCTTACCCGCCAATATTCAGAAAGAATTCGGGAATATTCGGGATACGTTTAATAGGGTGAAACTTCCCTCAAGATACAAGCTCAATGAAACCAGTATTGGTGTGAGTAAAAAGTCAGTGAGTAAAAAGGACAAACCAACCTTCTCTGTACTTCAGAAAAACTCAAGATATTTAGAAACAGGGCTGAAACTTTTACAAGTTGCTCAGGCTGACCGAAATTGTCAAGGAGGTGATATAGCCCAATATTTGGACCAGCTTCATGTTATTTTGCAAGCGGCAATTTCGTACAATCAACAAGAGTATCAAGCTATTATCGTAGGGTCAACTTTTGACCAGGAAACAACAAAGTACTTTCGTGTAATGCAGAAGAGTGAACATTGCTTCTCTAGCCAGCGTCAGTGCAAATCGTCAGGACTAGTAACATATGTTTCTCTTAAATGGTATCCCAATCTCTAGAAAATGTTGCCATTCAAAAGAGAACTTCAGTAAAGTCAGCATCTATCATTTTCAGATACAGTAAAGCAGCACATATAGGTTGTACATGTATCCCAACAAATTGTGTCAATATTAAAAATTTCCATGCCTGTCTCAAAGTATTTGCAAAATATCATCTTTCATTTCAACTATATTTTGAAACCAACATTTTCTAGATGTAATCTAATAGGAAATAGGCAAAAAATGAAAATGTTGAGAACCTGAACCAAAGAAGGCAAAATACCATTTGTTGTCACCTGTACCTAAGATACACTAACCTGTCAAACCCCAACACCAGTACTTCTCCCTGAGACACAAAGCAGTAGTAACGAGAGGAATACAACGTGAGGTGCAATGGTTTTTTTTTTCACAAGTAAGGCTAGGCTTTACAATTCAATGTTATTAAACTATAATGGAAACTATATCTTTACATCTCAAAAACATCCATATAACAATTATTCCTTAAATTTCACAATACCTGAAAAATTTCAAAGCCAAGAGCCGAGGAATAGGTACTCCCCAACCCATTCTTTGAGTTCAACAAAGTCAGAAGAAATACCAAGGTGCTTTCGGTACTCTTCAACAGTAGAAAGTCAAACATGCATAAGTAGGCCCATGTTGAGCTTGCTATTGTACTGAATGATACTGTACTGTTTACTGTCAAGCATGCAAGCATAGGAAATTAAAATGCACACAAACATGTAAACACTCATTCGTAAATACTGATAGCTTCTAACAATCACTATATTTTTATTGCCATTAAAATGGCCGGTTGTTACTTTTTACTTTTCATGCTGTGAATATATAGTGATGAATTTATTTTATCTAATAGTTTGCAATTATTATTCACAATTACAGGTATGGTTTGGCATAGATAAACTTTTGATTAAAGGTGCCTGATGATATTATAGAAGTCCATCATCTTCTAGTAACTTTATTAGAAGATGTGGTTAAGGCTACGTTTACAATGACGGGCTTTCTATAATTTCTGAGCCGTCTTCCCAGGGCTGTTCTCGGCAATTTCAAGTTGTTAGCAGCGATGTCACCGGCGTTGAGACCCACCTCCTTGGTAAGTTTACTGAAAGAGTCAACTTCTCCTTCATGCAAGTTTAACAAATTATGTTACTTTAAATTAATGTTTATGATAACACTGCAAATTCTTTTCATTTTCTAGAAAACAGAGGTCAGCTTCAAGTAAGCAAGGGAAAAAATGGCAGGTGTCTTGCGCACCAGCAACATCCAATAGTAGTACGCCCATAAATAAAAGAACCAGAGTTCAAGCAGCAAAGAAAAAAGGTAATTTATGCTAACAGATACAAAACTTAAAGACTTCAGCTGAATTTATATTCAGCATTCGAGCTGATCATTGTCAATGAATTGATCTGCAATGCGACAGAAACGCACGCCGCATCAGACTCGTTGTATAGAGTTGAAAAATATCCAACTCGATCAGTGTGGTGCGTTTTTGCACTATGCGACGCACCGCAAGGCCTAAAAACAATTATTTCACTGTTTTTATTTCTATTCCTAAATTAAATTTTCATTTCAAGATCGCATTTTGATGTTTTGTACCTTCAATAATACATAGGCAATTTTGGCCACCTTCACAAAAATAGCACAAAACATGATCTAATTTTAGGAAAACCTTTCATGTTACGTGAATATTAGTTTCGAATTTTGAAAGAAATGGTCCTAAATTCAATTTGTATATATCTGGTCTTGTCAAGAAAAATCTTAAAATGCATGAATTTTGACGAAATTTCGGGAGTTTTTTTGATCAAATAGTCGGCAAATACACGGCGAATTCGGCGAAAATGCGACCAATCATTTTCAAAAATCCACAACAGCCAGCAAAAATCCAAATATAAAATAAAATTACCTTTGATCTTTTTTAAATATATAAGTTTAAAACGAAATAATGCAAAATTAACGATTTTAAGAAGGTTTTTGTGCACTACCATCAGCTGTTTATTTTGTTGATATTGACCTTGACCTTAGACTGGTTACACGCCCTCGCGGGGTTTTGTAGTGGAAACTAAATGCACCCGTTTGCAGTGGCGCTAACAGCGGTGGTCTATCAGCAGTCTGTGGGCGTGGCCAAGCATGGCGATATATTTTCGATAATGCGCAATAATTCATTCTCTGATACAGTTAGAACAGTTATATGTTTTGTGAACTAACTTTACACTTCAAATAGGAATAGGTGCTCCTACAAAACAGGAGGAATTTCCAATCAAGAATCAAGAATCTGGGTCTCCTAGAAAGTCAGCTCAGGGGATTGACTTCTCTTCTGCTTCTGCTACTATACTCCTCAATGAACGTGTGGATTTCACCTCGGAATATTAACAGTTATTTCAACAAGGAAATTATGTCAGGAGCAATGGACATGTTTTATTTGGGTCCACTAGTGGTAGAAGGTAGAGGCCAGAAAGAGGAAAGGGTGCAGGATGTGGCTCAAAGAGTTTCAGAAGTGAATGAAATAAAGAGGAGTGGCGAGAACGTTTGCAAAAAATGGTAAGACATAAGTTACCAGGCTAAAAACTACAGAACAAAAAGGCTTGGTAAGAATGTGACAAGTTAAATTTCATGCTTAGTTTTTGCTGGCCATATAGTACATTTCTGGTAAAACAATAGCTCTGAAACATTCTGTTTAGAAGCGATGGGGTCTCAAAATTCAGGAAAAAGGCATCTGATGGAGTGACAACCAGCCAAATAAAAACTACCAGCAATTTGATAGTCATAATCAAAGTAATTCCACAGATATAACTTTGTAAAGTGGCTATGTTGTGCTATGAAGGCATTTTGGCCATTTCGACAGCAAATTTGCCACATCTTTGAGGGACCATAACATCCGAACGAAATGGAATATGAATTTGTGGGTGCAAATTTATCTGTTTGACCACAAAATGAACCTCTGACATCAATTAGAGCAAAGTCTGAGAGATTATGGCAACCCATACAGGTGAAACCAGCTGGAGTTAGTAGTATATTATTATGCCCAAAAGTCATAAATTCATTTTCTGGAAAATATTGTGCACATGGAGCATCAGCATTGTGCTTATGTCATATCATAATGTGAATCCATCTGAATACTTGTATAGTTCAATCGCTCCTAATTTACAAATAGTACACCAAAATTATATATTATCATTAATTGTTTTAACACATCACACAAGATTGCAGTCTGTTTCTGCATTGAATCATTATCCAAAAATGTCTTTGTTTTTATCTTGCAGAGTATGTCTTTGCTTATGCTAAGAAGAAGGGTTGGGAGATGCCGTCACCAAAAGAAATATCAAGGAAATTTGCGTACAAAATTACAAATGCCAGGCGCGACCTGAAGAAAGAACTGGACCCCAAAAAACAATAAATATATAACAAAAACTAAAGAAAAAACTTTTCTCTTCTAACTCTTCTAACCCAAAGGTAGGTGCATGGTCTATTCTAAAGTAAGTTATGCCAATTTTGTGTTTGTTTTCTTTTCCTCTTTTGTTGTTGTTTTGGTTTTGGTTTTAAATCATCAAGAAAATTATTTTTAAAAAATCCACTCAGTGCATAGCCTTTAACAAAACAACAACAACAATGCTTTGGGTTTTGACCCCAAGGAAGCTTGAGACAATTTTTTTCTTTGGCCTAGCTAAGAAAACAGACAAAGAAGGAAAAAAGATAAAAAAGGTAAAGATAAGATAAAGGAGGAACAATAAGATAAAGAAGGAAAAAAGAAAGATCATTTTTTAAAATAAATGAATGGAAATGTGCTAACAGTAGATATTTGTTGTGCAGTACGTCTTTTTCTTAGCGATCGCGCGTGTGTACATCAGTGGAATTCTACCTGAAGGCCTTTGTGTCATATAAGCATCCTGCGTGATGTTGTACATCTGGATATTTCATTCACCTCTGTAGGAAACCAAATCACGCTGTTGCTGTGGTAAATGGTTGATTTTCTTGTCACTCTGCTGTAAGCTTCAATGCACATCAATATTGTGAGTAGATTGGACAACTTTAACAGTCATCATGATAATTTCTGACATAGACAAAATGGGCCATTTAATAGACCTACATGTATCAAGTGAATGCAGATTTTGGCCCCTTTGTTGTCAGAAATGATTATTACGACTTCTAAATGGCACCCACTAATATCTAGAAGGAACAGGCTGGAATTTCCTGGTAAACACAGGGAAATTATGCGACCAAGGAAAACGGTGGCAGTTGCCATAGTGGGGAGAGGTGGATGGACAATGCTCCATGTTGTTCAGCAGGGACATGTCATAGCGCCTTCAAGCATCGTCTTGTTTCCAATATGTCTGCGCCCATATGACAATTACGATTGATTTCACAATTCTGCTAAAATCAAAGAATAAGAATGTACCAATCAATGATTCATGGAAATATATAAATTTGACGTTATCACAACTAGGCGTGATGTGTATATTTTCAACATGCTGTTGAGATTCAGTTTTATCATAAACTTATAGTAAGAACGGAGAGGTTCCAGATTTCCTTATGGACGGTTTCATTGTCCCCATACCTAAGAAATGGAAGGATCAGCTTCTCCAAGACAATTACTGAGGCATAATGATTACAAATGTTCTGGGCAAGCTGTTTGAACATGTTCTTCTGGGGAGAATTTGAAATACATTGGATCAGCAGCAATCAAGTCTGCAGGGATTTACCTTGGGCTGCTCATCAACTACTGCTGCACTTCTTGTTTCAAACCTCATCAATGACTATAATGACAATACTAGTAAGGAATTTTATGTTATCTCCTTGGATGCGAAGAAAGCCTTCAGTATGGTATATCATAATTTTTTCTCACAGATATTGATCATGATATGTGGTTGATTTGTGGTATAACAAAGCCCATAGTACTGTGCGTATCAATGGAGAGATGTGTAGACCTTTCAAAATCAACAAAGGTGTGTGTCAAGGAAATCCACATCAATGTACAAGTGCTACATCAATGATCTTCTTACCCCAAAACAAGTTTGTGACAATTCACATACATCCAGAAGATGGTTTTCACAAGTCAGATTCAAGTATGGGCAGCACCTCGGTGACTTTGTCATGTGTGGCAGCATAAAGGATGAATTCAACAAGATATCAGATCCCAGCATTTGCCAAACAGGCTAGAAACATCAACGAACTAACAAAATTGTCAGATTTTGAAAATTGGCTCAGTGAACGGAACTCTTGTGTTGTGTCCTTTTTCGAAGAGTTACACAGAAACCGTGGTGTCAGCGAAGTCCATGAGGCACTGGCAGCAGCTGAGAATGTATTTGACAGGAGGTCATTAATTTGTTATTTTAGCTTATTAACCAACATCCTCCGAAAGGGGGGGGGGGGAAGTCAACCCCCAAGGTTTTTTCTGCTACTTAAAAACGCAAAAGCAAACGACCCCAGGCATTTGATAAGATTTCTCTTTTACATCCCTTGTGGTCATTTTGCTGAAAAAATAAGGGGGATAGCACCTTAGGATAAATTAGGGTAGGCCGTCAAAGTTGGGGTGTAGGTACAGTAGACCAAAATGGCAGCCATAACCATGAATACGGTTTGATAGTTTTTCCTGTACAACGTACATATACATAATCTCTCCTGCCAAAATCAGTGCTATTTGCCATCTCCTTTTTGTTAGATTAGGCCCTTTGCACTCGATTTTTAGCTTCCTGTTGCAGCTTTTAAAATAGAGGGACGGTTACTTTTCATTTTTCATTATTTTTGTGGGATCCAAATGTGTGAGATTATTCAATTGAAATAGTATCCATACAGTACAGTAATCAGTATTTTTATTGTGTTTGTCTATGCACAGAAACATTATGCACTACATTTTTTCCCATTTTCAACATTTTCCACCCCATGGAAACTGTTTTATATCAACATTTGGAAGATGCGCCTGATATTTTGAGGCATAAATACTTTGCCTTTTGTCTTTTAAAATATAAAGAATAATGAAACCATCTCAAATAATGAATTATTTGGGAATTTTGGATATTTGGGGCGGGCGGATACAGGAAACTTAAAATCAAGTGCGACGGGCCTTAGGCCCTTGAAAGTTAATTCCCAGTTTCCCGTAGCATTCAGCTCTTAACTGTGACGAGGTGACTCTTGAAATTCATTATTTTCCCCATTTCATTATTCACTGAAGTATTTCGCAGGACAACATGTGAGCCTGTGTACCGCTGTAGGTCTTGAGGTGGTTTTTGACTTATGAACTTTCTTAAGTTCCGTTGCTATTAGTGAGAACCTTATTCTCAAAATCATCCTTAAAATCACGAAAAAACTCAACAAAAAATATACTTTTTTTGCAAAAAATGAAATAATTGAATTGAGATTTTGGCTTTGGTGATGCGAAAATATTTGCTAGAGAAACACAAACCAAAAAACTTTGTTGGCTTGAGGCAAATAACTTCGGGAAATGTTTATAATTATAGTATAAATATCCTTTGTAATGTTTGTGGCATTATGTTGCAGTTCGTATTTGACAAATATGATCATTTTTTGAGATATTTAATTGGGTATGTGCACTTATGTGATAGGTTTGATTATAGAGCTTGCTTCTGGCAGTGGTATCAATACCACTAACAGAAATTTCGGGTAAGAAAATATGTGACGCGGGCGCCAAACAACAGGGGTAGAAATTCGACGCGAATCCGCGAATCGATTCGCGTAAAGATTCTCGCAAATTCATGGCAGCGCGAATCATCATCTGATTCGCGCAAATGTAAGTTTAAAAATGCTCTGTACCGCTAATTAATTCTTGGTCTTCTTATATTGTCATGAACTATCAGCATTC
>JXSR01S034858.1:79354-89850 GCA_000969725.1 Ophiothrix spiculata
AGACACTTCAGACACCACAACCAGGCACAACTGAAAATTACTGAAGTATTCCCTATGAAGAGACTCCATGTTCAAAGAATCAAAAACATTCCCTGATACCAGGAACTTTCAAACGCTGTCCCCTACCACATGGACAGTCAGAGCAAAGTTATTTTAAAATGTGATACAGAACTAGGCAGTGCTCAAGCATTTCTTGGATGACTGTAAAAAGGTAGCAAGAGACATAGAAAACAGGGTTAGAATTACAGGCATAGAGTTGCAGGTGAAGCGCTTTGAATTACTAGTAAGTTCCCTTTTGGGCTATACTGACAACTTAAGTCAAACTATCCAAAATCCAAACTGGCCATAGCAGAAGCTCACGAAAAGGTGGGTAAAACAATTAATACGATAATCAAACTGCGGTCTGAGGATGCCTTGAAAAAATATGGCGACAAACAAGGCAACTTGAAAATCAAGTGAATTAGGAAACTGACCAAGCAGGGTCTAGATATCAAAATAGCCGAATGTACACTGCCTCGCTGTCGACTCCCTCCACAAAAGGTCAAAGATAACTCGGAAACAGTATCACATCAACCATCGGCGTACATTATGTACCGAACATAGTGACAATCATTTGAATGCATGTGAAGGACACCCTTGAAAGTGCCATGAAACTGAAGAAACTTATGACTGACAAAGTCAATGACACCTGCACAAAATCAGTGTCCAGCCATGTTAAACAGAAGAGAATGGCTGTTTCAAGTTCATCATCAACATAGTCAAGGTAGCCGAAGCGGTTATAGTCTGAACATACCGGAGCAGCAAAACAGAGTCAGAGACCAACAAGAATTCCAAGCCTTGGATCAAGATCGCTTTTTGCAAATATTTTTAACACTCTATTTCGTCAGACAAATATGACATTGCTTCTTGAAGCACAAGGGGAAGAATTAGGCCAAAAAAATCTTTGGTTGCCCTCCACAGCTTTTTTTCAGAGAGGGTCAGTCGGTCGTTTTTGGTTTTTTTAAATCTTTTTTTTAAATACTCTTCCACGGACTGCTAGGCCGATCTGCCTATCCAGCCTTCACAACTTCCCCCGCGACATCCAAATCAAAACAAACAAATACTACTTGTAGTGATTTGGGACATCCTAAACATTTTGAGGGTTGAATATCGAAAAAAGCAAAAATATAACTTTTTTTGTAGTTTTTCGGTTAAGTTTTGCATAATTTTTTAGAAAAAAAAAATTTCAATAAAAAAAAGTTTGGGTCGGGCTGAAAAATAGAGTCGGTCGGTGGAGGGCAACCAAACAATTTTTTTTTTGGCCTTAGGTCAGAAGGCACCAACACTGCTAAAGTTGCTAAAATCAGCAGCTACTAATCAAAGAGCACTGGCAACGACTAAAAGACAAATAAGACATTCTGCCAGGGATAATGAATGTGGCTGGAACATTATTTATATGTGGAGTAATCGCATGAATGCTCATGCTATGCTTTCCATAATGATACTGAAGAAAGGAAATGCGAATAGCATAACATTTGCAAGGCTGCATCGTAGAGGGATTTGTACTTCTCTCAACACAGTAATTCGTAAGCAAGAAGAGTTTGGGAAAGAGCATGACAAACCAGTGTTGGATTGGGGATTGCGTGTTGCTGCATATGGAGCAGATAATGTGAATCCAGAACAGATATCCTGGGTATTTCATTGTTGGAGACAACATTGACTTTAGTGTAAAGGCATGACATATGACCACTAAGTTTCAAAGAAAAGATCACTACCTCTTTAATTCATCGGCTACAAAGAACTGAGTGTCAGCCTTTCACCCGAGTGACAAATCATCAGTTGCAGACCCCAAAACAATAAGCATGACAGAATTTTTACCTTCTACAGAAGATGAAAAGGAAGTATGTGATGATTGGTGTATGCTAACTGGTAGAATAATTGCAGAACATCTCAGTGCTTTGAAGTGGACAGCAGCCTGGTGGACAGCGAAGTACTTCCCACAACACATCAAACACAAGTATTGATTTACCAAAAGAAGTTGGCAAAGCCACAAACAAATCGTGACCAGCAATGAAGTTTTCAATGGCATCGCGTTGCTCTGTATACAAAGTCAATTGAAATTTCTCTTCAACATAACTGATAGCTGAAAAAATCTCCTCAGATGAAAATCGGCTCATGTTCCATAGCATTGCTAATTTTGTTTAATATTCATACGAGTTAATATAAATCACAAAGGAAGGAGAAATTATAAGAAAATATATTCCAAGTTAGTGAAATGACGATAGATGAAAACAAGATGTCGCTGTATTGATCGGTCACAGGTCACACAGATGATTGTCAGCTGTGAAGCTCAGAAGATTTTGGGGTTGTGATAAGTCGGGACGATTTTGGGGTTGTGATAAGTCGGGACGATTTTCCAATACTTCCCGCAACACTTACATCATAGATATTGATAATAGCAGGACATCATCGCGAGTCAATCAAATCGTACGATTTTGGAGCCCGTTTCATTCTATTCAGCCGAAAATTATTTTGTTTCCTATTGAACACAAATATGAAATGTGAATGGCCCCGCCTGTTGACCTACAACACTATGTGAGGGCGCTATATAAAACATATTGAATATCAGAGTTGGCCTATTATTATTGGTTTTCTCAACAGGCCTTTCAGAAAGGCTAAGGTTGCCAGATTGCTTAACGAAATAAAAGACCCTCTTCAGCAGTGGGGAGACCACAGCACCAAGGAGTTGACAAAACTTGCCCTGAGAGAGCTTGCTTCGCCAGCTATGTCAGTTCAATCTACCAAATATCAAATTTTAAGAAAATCAATGGAGATTTGGCATCTGTAAGAAAACCCCTTAAAAGAGAAACACATTCCATTAGTTGATAGCATTGAGCTATACAACCCTACTGTATCAGCATTTTTTTTTTTTTATAAAAAGACTTATATAAAGTAAAGAATACTTAAAGGTAAAAAAAAGGTCAAATTTCACTGTTAATTTCAAATACAATTTGGTAGTATCTCACATGGAAATGTATAATTACATACGTCAAATGTAATAGAAAATGCCCAAAGGTGTTTTATTCACATGTCACAACACATGTACTTGTGAGAAGGCTTCTTATATTTAAGTTATTATAGAATTGTTAAAACCTTTAGATACATTTCCTTTCATAGTCATATGAACTCAATCAATCAGTCTACATTGTCATATTTTAGACCTGTCAAGATCGTGTTATTCCAGTAACAGACATTCTCTCACAGTATATCTTCCTGGATGTTGGTTTTCAAGAATACTTTGTCACTCAGCTACCAAATAGCCAAGGACAGGACCAAGCCAGTCACATGATTTTTGTTTTTGGAAGTTCATCTGTGTTGTCAAAATTCACGATGAAGATTTCAACCCCATTGATCCAAACAAAAGAAATAATTAATTTTCAGACGAAACTCCATATGTCATAAACAAGTGGTGTTAAGTGACTGTATTATAAAAACAATTAACTGTACTCTCAGAGGTCAGGGAAGATGGGGATTCACTGAGATGGGCGACTTAAATGAAGAAATAGCCTGATTTTTAGAGACAGATATATGGGGATGATGACCCCAGTGGCTTCATATGTCCTCATTCTAATGATTTGTGTTATATTTTCTTCACTCAAGAAAGAAGATGCTAATTTCAGCTCCACTTTCTACCAATGCATACAAATATGATATATTTATACTTTATACAAATATACACTTTTAATTGAAACAATTTGCATAAGGATGTAACTACTCCAGATAGGGAACACTACAGACTACAGTACATAATAATATCACAAATGAAAAACCATTTGAGTGTCACTTATGTTTTTAAAAAATTCATCAAAATGTTTAATCTAAACTCCCATTTTCGGCTGCATATAAAAGGAAACATCTTTTAAATGCTCGCATATAAAAGGAAACATCTTTTAAATGCTCGATCTGCAAAAGAAGTTTCAAGAGGAGATCTAGTCATTTGAAACATGTAAAAATGCATGATTATTGAATGTAATATATGCCAAGTAAGGGGACTTGGACAGAGAAGAGTTAACGATGGCAAATGCTTTATGTGTGCTGGTGTAAGACACTGAGCCAGATGTTGCCTGGTTATGCTAGGAAGGGCGGGAAGAGAAGGAGGTGGAGGGTAAGAAGGACGGAGAGAGGTGCATCACACTTTTGTGATCTCCAAAATGGAACAGAAAACTTAGAGAAAATAGGAAAATAATAAATAGCAAACAAAAAAGGCAAAAAGTACAAAATAAAAATAAATGATTGGAAATTTATGAGAAAACTTAAAATTAACAACCATGATAAAAAAATTCATATATTTTTTGAAAAATAAGGAAAAAATGCTAATGCAACTTGTGTGGTGGGCCCTACCTACATGTGTAAAAGTCAAGAAGCGGATTACCCACAATGAATTGTCACAGGCAAGACATGGGTGCAAACAATCTTGCACATTACTTGAAATATTTCCTGGTATTAATCTTCTACATTTAGCATGATTTTGAAATTTTCTCTTTATACTTTTATCTCTTTCAAGGTTTTTATGTCAGAGGTTGCATGGTGCATGGGATTTCGTTCAGAAAACGCACAGAACTATGCAAGAAAAAGAGGTGATTACCATAAGACTTGGGAGATGTTGAGAGTTGCCTATTTAGGTACAAACGATGAGTTGCTTGTTCCATATGTTTGAGAGTGCAAGTTTAGATCTGGAATTCAGACTTGGGATCAACTGACCTTGGATCTTGACAGCGGATTTGATTATTTGATTATTTTACAAGATGGTGCAATGAGACTGCCAACCCAAAGTATGAATTTATGCACCTCCAAGTAATGACATATCTGCATGCCCTTATGATTTTTCGTGGTGGAGTTCGCTGCAATAAAGAGGCCTACATATCAACTGGAATGACTGTCTTCTCTGACATTATTCATGCCAGGAACCACCTGAAATATCAGACCATAATGTTGGTGGAGGGAGGAAACAAAGCGTTAGCACCACCCGAAATTCAAGAGTTTCGGAAGGAATTTCAAACTGTGTCCCATACAGGAGAGAGGGGATGGATTTTCAGCTTGAACGATTAAGCAAAGCCAGCAAGGTGCCGAAATGGGAAAAAAGATTGAAAATAGACCACCCTTCAAAGACCTTTCGTCTCCTGATTTCCAAGCACACATTGATGGAGTTGCAGAGCTTGTAGTCAAATTCCTCCTCCTGAAACAGAACAAGACCAAGACGCTTCAAATTTGTTTGTGGCAGCTGAAGCAGTTGGCAAAGAGAATGGATTTGTAAAATGGAATGATAAAAATGGCCAACATATATTAATCATCCTTGACAAAGGTTTATATGCCTCTAGAGCTGTTACCATCTATCCTGATGCATCATGGAAGATAGTTATTTTGGATCAGACTGTTCGTCCTTCCTACCTAATCATTTGCAGGAGGGTGATCTACAGGATTGTTCAAGTGCTGTGAAACCCTTCTGCGTCTAGGCTCCTCAGACTTCCCTACTTTGCTCAACATGGACTTTGTAGGTAGTAAATTTAAATGGGACAGACAGTTTCAATTTGTGAATGACAAGGAGCTGATCACAGGTATGATAAGAAGTAGAACATGTCTTGGATACAGATCTGATAAGGCTCTACGGTGCTCATCATGCTCCCAATATAGAAATGATTTATACCCCAAAGTTAACAACAGAAAAAAGGCCGTACACAAATTGGAGATTTGTCTTCTCATATGAGAAACGACTTAATGCCTAAACAACTGCTTACCCCAAAAAATCTTAAAAAAACAGAACACACCATTCAAGCGGCATTTACAAGTTTTGGAAGGCTGAATTTCTCAGATTATGGAACGAGAGGCAGTGTCTATAGATCCGGCACACGATGATCAGCTGACAGAAACTATCAATCACAATAATACACACATGGAGTGTATTTTGCAAGAGGGCACTACTGAGTGGTTGCTATGGGACAAGTGGTTGCTATGGGACGAGCAGGAGAACTACATGCAAAGTAAAGATGCATGACAGATGCATTGGCATCCCACTATCATGAAATGTAGCATCACACTTTATGAAAAGAGTCCCATTGCGTATAAAACTATACAAAAGTCAAAGCTGCCAAAGTCAAGAAGCAGATTACCCATGATGAATTGTCACAAGCAAGAGATGGTTGCAAACAATCTTTAACATTACTTGAAATATTTCCTGGTATTTATCTTCTACATCTAGCATTATTTTGAAATTTTCTCTTTGTACTTTTATCTCTTTCAAGGTTTTTATGTCTGAGGTTGCATGGTGCATGGGATTTCGTTCAGAAAATGCACAGAACTATGCAAGAAAAAGATGTGATCACCATAAGACTTGGGAGATGTTGAGACTTGCCTTATAGGTACAATCGATGAGTTGATTGTTCCGTATGTTCGAGAGTGCATTGATCAGAACCTGGTAAGAGTACAAACACAGAAAAGGATTAGAGATGGAAGCTGGACTTACTGTATTAGAAAATTCTATTTTTAATGATTTAAACTCAATTTTAAACATTTCAAACCAAACAAATGAGTCTTCCTAAAACACAAAGCTTCTACAATTACAGTGCTAAAATCTTGCTGGAATTTCTTTTGTGGTTTCAGATTCATGTTCAGATCATGCGCCAAGAAAATGTAAGAAACCATCACACAGATCTGGAAATCAGACTTGGGATCAACTGACCTTGAAATCTTGTCAACGGATTTGATTATTTGACAAGATGGTGCAATGAGACTGCCAACCCAAAGTATGAATTTATGCACCTCCAAGTAATGACCTATCTGCAGGCCCTTAAGATTTTTCGTTTTGGAGTTTGTTGCAATAACGAGGCCTACACATCAACTGTAATGGCTGTGTTCTCTGACATTATTCATGCCAGGAACCACCCTAAATATCAGACCATAATGTTGGTGGAGAGAGCAAACAAAGCGTTAGCACCAGTGTGTCCGCTAAGGCCGTATGGCGCGCGATTGGGGCAGCGGGCACAAACATTGGCGCAGAGTGTAACCCTAAGAAAAAAAATTGGGTTAATATTTTACGACCATGCTCCCATCAATTTATTTACATTTGTTTCTAATACAGCAGAGTGTGACAGGGGATTTAGTCTTCAAAATGTAGAAGACTAAACACAGGAATCACCTGTAAAGTGTTCACCTTTATATGTTAGTGCGCCTTGCCTTGTGCGAGTACAATAAGGCATCTTTTCCTTGTTTGCCCAACCGACATTGGCGCAACTGAAAAATCCTTAGTGGAAACACTGACTGGTTAGCGCCACCCGAAATTCAAGAGTTTCGGAAGAAATTTCAAACTGTGTCCTACTCAGGAGACTTATAATACAGGAGAGAGTGGATGGATTTTCAGCATGAATGAGTGAACAAAGCCAGCAAGGTGTAGTTACCGAAAGGTGTACCTAGCAATACCGATTGGTTAAAGGTGTTTGTCGCAATAGGAAAATCTTAAATTACAAAAAGCCCATCAGCCGGGAGGATATGGCAAATATCTTTGAGTCAGATGCCTTGGATGCATCAACATGGGAAAAAAGATTGAAAATAGACCAGCCTTCAAAGACTTTTCTCCTCCTGATTTCCAAGCACACATTGATGGAGATTGCAGAACTTGCAGTCGATTTCCTCCTCCTAAAACAGAACAAGACCAAGATGCTTCTAATTTGTTTGTGGCTGCTGAAGCAGTTGGCAAAGAGAATGGATTTGTAAAACGGAATGATGAAGATGGCCAGCATATATTTATCATCCTTGACAAGGTTTTGTGTGCCTCTGGAGCAGTTACTATCTATCCTGATGCATCATGGAAGATACTAAGTTTGGATCAGACTGTTCGCCCTTTAACCCGATCTAATCATTTACAGGAGGGTGATCTACAGGAACTGTTCAAGTGGGCTTTGAAACCCTTCTATGTAAGCTCCTCAGACTTCCCTACCTTGCGCAACATGGACTTTGTAGGCAGTAAATTTAAACGGGGCAGACAGTTTCAATTTGTGAATGACAAGGAGCTGATCACAGGTATGATAAGAAGTAGAACATGTCTTGGATACAGGTCTCATAAGGCTCTACGGTGCTCATCATGCTCCCAATACAGGGTGTCCCAATAAAAATGCATCACTTTTGTTTTTGATCATATCTCAGAAACCACTGAACAAAAATTAAAACTTTTTTCATAATAATAATTAATATAGTTTAGTCTGTCATCGGTGAAATTTTGAGCAAAATTCGATGAGCCATTCTTGAAAAAACTAGAATTTTGTAAGAAGACTCAATTTTACCCCATTCCAATGGGGTTTACCACAGTACCACATATTTGCAACTATCATCGATCTGTCATGACCAAGTCACCACAGTAGTAGGCCTACTCTATAAATGGAAAACTTATTTCATTCATGGATAAACACCTTTTCAGGAAAGCAACTACAAAACAATAACAACAACGGCAACAATAGCAACAACAACAGAAAATTTAGAATTGGAATAAACCTGATTAAAACTTGGACGTATGTCGTCTCCCTTCATTGTTTGGGATTTAGAACATCGCATTAAACCAGAAACATGATGATAAGAACTCAAAGGCACCTGGAAACGGATTGTGGAAATGCGAAAGGCAGAGTTGCCTAAAAACTTACTTAATTTACCAAATTTTTTCAACGCGAGCTATCAGACATTCCACTTTTCAAGTGGAAGTGAATAACTAATTTGTAATTTTGATTTGAATTTGTTGACACTGCTCTTTTAAAAGGAGAGACAGTCATAAAGATTTACTTTATTATGTAAAAGCTTAAAAATTAGAAGATATAAAATCTTCTAAAATAGACTTTCCATTAAAGGAAATCTCTGCCTAGGTTTTCTTGAGAAACCATGAACTCATTTATTTCTTTTTATTTAACACTGCAAAACAGCAAATCCAACACATTGAATTACGGTGCCACTTTCAGTGCTGAAAAATATATCAAAATCGTGTTTCAGTGTCTATTCCATATTTAGTGATCTTTATGTGTCTGCTTTGCAAGTTTAAATTAAATTGATCAATAGTAACCAAAGATGTGCTTTATTAATATGATAAACATGAGTTACTGTTACTGTGGTAAACCCTATTGGAATGGAGTAAAATTGAGTCTTCTTACAAAATTCTAGTTTTGTAAAGAATGGCTCCACAGATTTTGCTCAAAATTTCACCGATGAAAAACTAAACTATACTAATTATTATTATGAAAAAGGTTTTAATATTTGTCCATCGGTTTTTGAGATATGATCAAAATCAAAAGTGATGCATTTTTATTGGGACACCCAGTATAGAAATGATATACACTAAAGTTAACAAGCAGAAAAAAAAGCCGTACACAAATTGGAGATTTGTCTTCTCATATATGAGAAACAACTTGACGCCCAAGCAACTGCTTACCCAAAAAAATCTTAAAAAACAGAACACACCATTCAAGCAACATATACAAGTTTTGCAAGGCTGAATTTCTCAGATTATGGAACGAGAGGCAATGTCTATAGATCCGGCACACGATGCTCAGCTGACAGAAACTGTCAACCACAATGATACTTACATGTAGAGTATTTTGGAAGAGGGCACTTCCGAGCAATTGCTATGGGATGAACGGAAGAAATACATGAAAAATAAAAGATGCACGACAGATGCATTGGCATCCCACTATCATGAAATGGTGCATCACACTTTATGAAAAGAGTCCCATTGCGTATAAAACTATACAAAAGTCAAAGCTGCCACAGCATACTACGCTTTACAAATACACACATTATACGGAAGCTAGGTCTGGCATCAATTCAGACATACTGAAGGAGATAGTAAACAAAGCAAAATTGGAATCGTCATCTGATATTCAAAGAAATGTGTCGATTCTTTTTGATCAATTGAAAATTACAACCAATTTGTTGTTCTCTCAGAGGTCAGGGAAGATGGGGATTCACTGAGATGGGCGACTTAAATAGCCTGGTTTTCAGAGACAAATAAATGGGGATGATGATCCCCAAATGGCTTCATATGTCCTCGTTGTAATGATTTGCGGTATATTTTCTTCACTCAAGAGAGCAGTTGCTAATTTCAGCTCCACTATCTACCAATGCATATAAATATGACATATTTATACTTTATACATACACTTCAATTAAAACAATTTGCATAAGGATGTAAAGTTACTCCAGATAGGGGACACTACACTACATACTAATATCACAAATGAAAAGCCATTTGAGTATCACTTATGTTTAAAAAAATTCACCCAAATGTTCAATCTAATCTCCCACTTTCAGCTGCATTAAAAGGACACACCTTTTAAATGCTCGAACTTAAAAAGAAGTTTCAAGAGGAGATCTAGTCATTTGAAACATATAAAAATGCACGATGATTGAATGTAATATATATAAAAGGACACACCTTTTAAATGCTCAATCTGCAAAAGAAGTTCCAAGAGGAGATCTAGTCATTT
>JXSR01S034860.1:0-14348 GCA_000969725.1 Ophiothrix spiculata
GATCAAAACGAACTTCTCAAACTCATGCTAAACAGACAGCAGTGGAAAAAATTCATCATGGCTTCCGACCGCGGTCGACATAGATAGATAGATATACAGTATGTTTTTACAAGTATAGATGGCTTCTTTGATAACTCTTTTTATGCTTTGTACCACAGATAACTGTATTTATGCTTTGTACCACAGATATAAATGAATGTGATCAATCTCCATGTGACACCAATGCTAACTGTACAAACACAGATGGCAGCTATACCTGCACATGTAACCCAGGGTATGGTGGTGATGGTACTAGCTGTACAGGTAGGTTCTATGGTTGGTTTCCTTTACAATAGTTAGTATAAGAAGTCGTAGATATTGCTTGCTAAGGTGATAGATTTATTTATAACGCATATCCATCTAGCTTTGACAATTACAGCATGATGAGTATCAAATATGTATATTTCTTATTCTGTATGCTGGTAAGGTGAATTTTAGTTGGCTTAATTTGTGTTTAGCTTATTATTACTTATTAATAAATGTTTTTAATTAGAGAAGCCTAGTTATTTAAAGATCATGTCAGCCCACCACTTTTGAAAAGTTCTTGTTCTAATATGCAGTATTTGTTAATTGTAAATTAACAAATTAACTCCAACTCCAGAATACAATTTTTGCAATGCGTACTATTCGGTCAGCAAGCTGCTCTGAGTGGCTCATAGCCCTCTCACTTATGATAGTATAATGATAGCAATGATAGATCACAAGGATTTTTCTTTTTGGACAAATTGATGATGGCGCTAGTTATAAAAAGTTATACATTTCTAAAAGTGAATTTGCATGCGCAACATGATGCACGTTACCAAAATGTGCAACTTGTGACCTGCTACCATGAAGGAGTAGTAAATGTGACCTAAGTAGGAGCATCTGTGCTATTGTGTACCAGTGTGAGCTATTTATTAGGCTGAAAACATGGTCGGCCTCCAAACAAAATTTTCGTTACCAAACATTTGGTTGTGACGTCACCAAATATTTGCCATTGAATTAAAGTATGAACCGGTAACAAACTAGCAATCTAGCGCAAATTTTATTTGGTCTCAACTCGGTGTTGAAGTTATTTTATTTGAAGTCACTCGTCATTTTGACGTCACAACCAAATGAATACGCCAGAATAAGAACATCCCAACTCCAATAGCTCTCTTTTTGTAAATTATATTTATACATTATAAATGCATACACATTTCTGAAAAAAATTTCACATCACTAAAATAGCATTTCCATGTCAATGTCCTAATCACATTGTCACATTTGACCTTGTAGTTGACTTGTTTAGACATTGTTAGATACTTGTTATAGTACATAGTTGCTATATTTAAACAGCCATAATGAGAACATCCCAACTCCATGAGCTTCCCTCTGCAACTATATACTAGGAAATTTATCTAACAATGTCTAACAAAGTCAACTACGACACTATGATTGGGATAAAAACATGGAAATGCTTTCTAGTGATTTGAAAGCATTTTCAGAGATTTATATGCATTTATATTTTACAGAACTTAACAAAAGGCAGCTCATGGAGTTGGGATGTTCTTATTCTAGCGTATTCAAATGTTTGGTAGCGAAAATTTGGTTTGGAGGCCGACTATGTTTTCACCCTTAGAGTGCAGTAATGGCTTGGTAGTTTGCATGTCATATATTGTCATTATCCATGCATGCTAGACACAACGATATGTGTATATTAGAGTCTGCATGCCTTTTGTTTTATTACAAGTCTATATAAGATCAGAACATGTTTGAATCACACTGTAAAAGTAAAAAGCACTCGTTTTGGAACTGGCACTCGTTTGGTACTTGTTTAATTACCACTTTTTTCAGTACTTGTTTTGGAAAACCAGTACTGAAACAAGTATTTTTTCACATGTTTCAGTACTTGTTTTCCAAAACAAGCACTAAAACAAGTGGTAATCAAATGAGTATCAAAACGGGTGCTTTTTACTTTACAGCAGCCCAATTGTCTTGGTGCTGCATAAGGAGTAACATTTGTCAATTGTTGATACCTTGTCTGTGTGGAGTTCGTTTGGTGTTTTGCCTAGGCCTGAGTTTTTAGGTTACTGCATGTCAGTGAATGAAGGTAGTCAATGTTTTCAAGGTAAATATTTAACTCTCAGAAACCTCTTATTGGCAAGTTCAAATTTCCTACGACAAGAAAATGACAGCAGATATTCAAGTAAAACATTACCCGCTCAAAATGAATTATGAAACAAATAAATGCGAAGCTTTTCTTCTGTTTATCTAGGCCACAAACTTATTGTAGCATAATGATTCTTTAGTAAATCAGATTTTGTTCAATTTAGATTTATTATATGCACTAGCTTTGTATTAAGTTTCAAGCAAAGTTTCCTTTAATCAGATATGATAGGTCTGTCATGAAAACAACACTTATTATTATCAGGAATTGTGATTGCCTGGGTGATTTTAAGTATGAATTAGCCCTGTTTATGTAATGCCCTTGAGTGTGAATTTATTCATATTTGATAGCTTCCATCAGAGACCTTTTCAAAACATGACTTTCCGAACCTGATTTTACACTTTCAGGCAATTGCCGACTGAAAAAGTGACTCTTCAACACAATAGTCAGAATGTAAAGCTTGCGTTCTCGTTGACTGGTTGCGTAAGAATTCGAACTTGTGATTAAGGTTAGCACTACCGAGTCACTTTCAGTGTGATGCGCTCCGAGTGACTGGCAATTATAAGCTTAATCAGAAGATTTCAAATGGAAATTTCACTTTTTCTGTCAGTGAGCATATGGTGCCCTAGCCAAAAGTTGTTCAGAATTACTGCCTCTAACCATGTGTCTGAATATAATTAGTTTCACTTTTATTGCACTGAAAATGCGAGAGATTTTTCAGAAAAGTTTGTTTACATAATCCTATATGCTAATGAGTTCATACGTGATTGGTTGATAAAATGGCCATGTGATCGACATTCCGGAGATTTCTAAATGGACTTTAAAAAGTTTTATTGACATTGATTGTTATCCCAAACTGTTGCTTGCAGATATAAATGAATGTCAAAGTTCACCCTGTATGAATATGGGTACATGTGTCAATGGGGTCAATGAGTACATATGTGCCTGTACATCTGGATACGAAGGCACTAACTGTGAAATAGGTGATGTGGTTTTGCATGATTGGGTGATCTGTGCATGCTGCTAATTCTTGCATGATGGGTTGCAGCAATGTTACTAATTCCTGTAATTGTTAAAAAGAATATTTCCGTTAATAGAGGAAACTATTTGATTAATAAATGTGGAATTAATGTCAATAATATGTTTATAATCTGATAAAATGTACAATGCTCAGAACTACTGATAATACTTGTATCATAACTTCTCAGCATTACTTAGTGCTTACAGTGAAAGCATCTAGTTGGCAGGCTGTGTCTAATTTAGCTACGGATGTTCTTCCTTCAATAATTAAAGTAGTAAATTTGAGAGTTATTCATTCACTTACATAACATAATTACACAGAAATGGTTTAACCCTTTGAACCCTGGCCAACCTGAAAGATTACAAGTACTAAATAAACTTTGAATTTGATGTCCCTAGCTTGCTCTATTTACACATTTTACAATCGTCAGAATTGTTCCAGTTTCCAGCATTCAAACAGGAATATATTTATATATTTTGAAATAATCGATATGTTTACAATAATGCTGACTTGGCAACAACCCTTTCAAAATAAGAGACGTATGAGTTACTGTAAGCTATTTATTACGATAATGATTTCATGCTGTAACTAAATCTACATCATGAATGTCCATTCTAAGTTTCTTTCAGATTAGATCTTCCTATCATTTATAGCAATGTGACTTTGCCTACATATGCCTATATAAAATCACTGTGTTGTTGAATAACATGAAACCTTACGGCATGCATATTTTGATTTGGTGCCAAAACCTTGAATATCGTCCTCCCAAAAAAAGAAATCTAAAATGTTCAGTGAAGAGAGCATTTACCAAGATACCCAAAATTGGATTTTATTTCAGTAGTTGTGATGTAGGGAAGATTATTGAAAAAAAAAAATGGCTGTCAGATTTGAATAGGTGGATTGTTTAGATCATAGTGTTAATAAACTTAATTTTCTTATTTTTCTTTAGATAAAGATGAATGCATAGTAGATAATGCATGTGATGTGAATGCTAACTGTACTAACACAAATGGTAGCTATTACTGTACTTGTAAAGCGGGATATATTGGTGATGGATTTAATTGCACAGGTATTTCGATTAATTAATTGTTAAAAATTATATTCCAGCTCAAGGATGTTTTCTCTCATTCGCTGACATTTTGTCATATAGTGGTGTCTTGCCTTTGCGTGTACATGTCACACGATGCCATAGTTGAATTTACATGCTTTTATAATTGATCAAGGATCCATCATGACGAAGTGTGCAAATACGACTGCGAAGGTGAGGAATCACTGGAGCAAAAGCCAGCGAATGAGTGAAACCAACTCTTTGAGATAGATTATAATACTATACTAATAGACATCTTATTTTCTTGTAGACAGGTGAATGCTTTTTAGACAATGCATTCAGCATGGGCAATATTGATAATAACACTTTATTGAAAAGAAGTAATGGGATTACTATTTTTGTACCCTATAAACTGTATAAGTTCTGTGCAATGGATAAGAAATAACTTTGCAAAAAAACTAAAATACATCCCTCTCTTTGGTGATCGTAAAATCATAATTATCATAGCATTGTTATTTTTTGAGTTGTCAATATAGGTACCTATGAAAGAAATGCATTTATTCAAAATTCAACAAAACCTTATTTTGTTGTCACTGGTCAATATATGACACATCATTTGAAAGCTTGAACGTGGACTTCAACATTTTTGAAAAAGAAAATGCCTTATTCTTTTTATTAATGAAATGCAAATCAGCTCATGAAAATAATGATATTTTTTTAGTACTTGTGCAGTTCAAATTTTTAATTTTATGTTCTGTTAAGCCATCTATACTGTGACTATTTCATTTCGGTAAAGCTCATATAATTCATATACTTTAACCATGGGAAATGAATTCATACACCACAGAGAAATGCCTACACTATACAGTATTTAAACTTTTAAAGCATATGGAAACTGGAGAATATTTGAAACCACTTTCACAATCATGTTGAATTAGACCTATTCTACAAATTTATCTATTAAATTTTAAATTCTATCAGCAATTTTCAAAGTGGAAAAGAACTTTGCCTCAGGTTCCACCTTAACACCAGCATGATTAACTTTTGCATTTTTTTTTCAGATGTTGATGAGTGTGAGAGTAATCCATGCATGAATTCTGGGACATGTGTAGATGTTGTCAATGGCTTCACATGTCAATGTTTAAGTGGCTACAGAGGTGACGCTTGTGAAGTGGGTTAGTAATCCATGTACTTTAAATTATGGACTAGTCATTATATATCATACATAGCTCTATGTGATTTGTTAAAATTTCAAGTATAGGTAGTCGATGTATTCCCACACTAGAGGGGAGCGTGGCGGAATGGTTAGAGCATTGGACTCGTAATCACATGAACTACATCTGTCGTGGGGTCGAGCCCCGGTCCCGGCACGTCTCCTTGTTTCCCTAAGCAAGAAACTTTATTCTACTTGCTTCGTGCTTCGGAGGGCACGTAAAGCCGTCGGTCCCATCTGAAGTGTTCCCGACAGTGTGTCGGATGTAAAAGAACGTCACGGGCTAGGCTACGGCCGTTCAAAATAAGAGTAGGAGTACCTTCCCTATGTCAGAAAATAATTATCAACAAACTTCAATATTTTGGGCATATCTCAAGAAGGGAAGGCGACTGTCTAGAGAAAATAATTGTTCAAGGAATGATGGAAGGACATCGCAGAAGAGGCAGGCAGAAAACCCGCTGGATAGATGGCATTAGAGAATATACTGGCCTATCTGTCAATGCAGCCTACCGTTATGCTCAAGATCGGCACAGTTGGAATGACATCATCAAAAGGGTCACAACGGGTCAGTCATGACTCATAGGACGACGACGACGACCTTCCCTGGCAACCGTGACCGTGTGTCAAAATACGTCATCAACTCTAGGACCAGAGTATCGGCATTTACATCCAAAATTATGGATCCTGCTGATTATCAACGTAGAAGTAGAAGTATAGTTGAGCGAAACACCTCTTTCAGTCCAGTGTATTTTAGGCCCAAGTCAAAAATGTGTATATTTTTTAATATTTTCAAACAACATAGTAAAAATATGAAATCCTGCACGAATTTTACCGTTGTTGGAAACACAAAGTAATAAAAAATTCATTGAAAATTGCATAGCATCAAGTTTTGGCCAATATGAAAGCAGCAGGGACACATTATTCATCAGGCTTACGCCCAGGGAACTTATAATACATTTTGGGAATCGTCACTCTTTCAATAAAAGTGAGTCTCTCTCATCTGCATCGATGTTGCCTGTTGTTATTGATTAGTACAGTTCCATTATAGGGCCTCATTTTCTACGCGGCTAGGGTATAGCAGTGTAAATCTCACAGCTATTCCAAAGCATGGGTAAATTCATTTAGGACAGAACTCGGGTTTATTTTCAAAGTTTTTTACAGTATAGCATATCTACCAAATACTAAATTTTTAAGAAATCAATGGTGATTTTGCATCTGTGAAAAAAATCCTTAATACATATAATACATACATATAATGATTCTAAATTTCATTTTGTAGAGATTAATGAATGTGATGAAATGCTTGATGATTGTGATGGCAATGCTACCTGTACAAACACTGAAGGAAGTTATACCTGCACATGCAATACTGGCTACTCTGGAAATGGCAAGACATGTACTAGTAAGTTGCTTTGTTATCCCATACTGAAACTGCAATATTTTAAATGTGTTGAGAGGGTAACTGTGATTGTGATGGCAATGTTACCTGTACACACACTCCTGCAGAAAGTTTTAGGGAAGATACAAAAAGCAAATTGGTTCAGATATCTGAAGTAGTCAGAACAGTGTTACTTTGCTATTAATCTTAAACATATCAATAATTTTCCTAATCCATGCCTTTGGGTGTGTGTCTATATATCAATAGCTTTAAGTTATTAAATCAAATTGCCGACCAGTGCAAATTACAGTAAGCTGTTACCAATTATATCAAGTACCTACCCTTATACCTATGGAATTGCATGACATTGACATATCTAACAAAGTATATTTGTTATCCCACTTTGAAACTGCAATGAAATATTTTTTGATTATGTATTGATGGTGTTGACAATAGCTACTTATATTGCAAACTGCACAAACTGTATTAACTTGACAGTTGTAGTAGACAAGCTTAGTTTGTGGATTTCATTCTTGAATGTGTAGATGGTAGTGTTCACGCAGCAGTCTTCCACGCAAGCATGTATTATCAAGGTGGAATGGTACGTGTCTACACTCATGATTTGTAAGCATCACAAATTACTCCAGAAACAATAGAAAGTTTCTTGTTCAGGTTCATCCCCGTATATTTCTGTAAAGTATGGAAAAATTAAATCAGGAAAACTAGAATGATACTCACAGAGCAACCTGATGATGCTTTGCCATCGCCTTTTGGCCAGGTTGATGTTGTAAACCTTGACATGCAGATAGTGTAGCTAGATGACATCAAAGAATTTAATTTGTCATGTTTTGTTACCAAGATAAATTGAGAGTATATGTGAAAACATAGTTCATGTTTGATTGTAATTAAAATATTACCCACATTCATGTGCTACATGTATATCAACTCTAGTTGTCTCGAGACACATTTTAATTCTTTTATGAATAGTAGTTATATGCCAAACTAATGCCCTACAGCTACCAGTGTTGGAATTGATAACACCTGAATCCTCAATTTATCAGCAGTTAATCTATACTGAAATAACAATCTGTAACCAGTTTTGCTAAAATGGCCTAAAATGACTAAATGCTTTTGAAGAATGAAGGATCTTGGGTCTCCCTGTGTAGCTTGGGCTGAAGGGTACTATTGAGATCTGGAATCCCAGCATCTAGAACGTTCTATTTCAAGCTGTTGGTGATAAGAATGCAAGAATCAATGTTATTTTGAATCCATCAAACATGTAATTACCAAAATGTCTGGATTTAATTTTAAATGGATCCAAAACCCCTAAAACCAACTTTGTTTAAAATGGTATCCTTTTAGAATTTAATGCAATATTGATTAAAATACTATCCTTTATTTTGAGAACAAAAAGCATCATTCATTCAGAGGAGGGTGGTCGTGGCAACTGTTACTGGTTGCCAGACGGTATCGTAGCCGATCCCTGGTGACGTCATGTCCTATACCGCCTCTGGCCTGATGCCGTTGGGATTCGTGGCAAAATACTACTTCTGGGATGATCACTAAAATTATTTTCGTAATCGGTAAAAAAAATATGATAACATATATAAAAAGTGGGGTTCACGCGTGAACCCCAGCGGATTTGGAATGACATAATTTTGTTGATTACTATAAGAACACTTTTGTATTTTTTGAGGAAAGGTAAAAATATGATCTTTGGAATTGTTTTCTTCAATACGTGAGTCACGTGACCCAATAGGAATACACGTAAATTGTACCCTAAATTTGCGTTTTAGAATCCCTCGTCCCTAAATCTAGTGGATGCTATTTATCGTATCCGCCACCGCCTGCATTTATTATAGCGTCATTAACATCTTACTTTTACAAATGATTATTAATTGCATTTTGACTTATGGAATGTGAAAAGGCTTTTCATTTTCAGTCCGTTTTAACTTTATATAAACACAAATTTTACACATTACACACATTTCTTGAATGTTTTGACAATCAAGTAAGTTTCTCTCTTACGGGGTTCTGTTAATCCTGGCCGTTTGTTCTAAAGCAGAATTTGTTTTTTCTGCATTTTCTGATACTTCAGCAGTTACCTTTCATTACAGACAATAAAATACTACAAAACAAAACTTTTAAACTTATTTATAGGTAAAATTAAAAGATTATTTTGACATTTTAAGTTAAAAAAACCACGTGGCTGTTGGTGGGAAAATACGGGCATAGATACACGTCCTATATTTTGCGTTTAGGTTGCGTGTTTTGATGTGCGTGCCTTTTTGCGCAGCAACTAGTAATGCGTGCGCCTGTGAACGCATTGCGTTATGTTCTTGCACGAGCACATTTGTTAAAATCCCGCAATAAACTTGTCAAGGTTGTAAACAAAGACCAAATAATTGAACATTGGTATTTTAGATTTCTTTCAATATTTACAAAAAAAGGTGCTTAAAATTGGATCTGAAAGTTGAGCACAATAGTGAATACTTATCAATAATATCAATTACATAATAAGTTTTCATGTCCGATACCCAAGGTTTAGACCTCAAAATTTATGGGTTTTAGGTCAAAATGTGCATTTTTTTCATTAAACATGGGATTTCTCATTTTCAGTTTGATGAAAAAACATCATTTTTTCGGGAAACATAACTAAGAAAACTTAAAAGTACAAGGAAAGCTTTTTCAACCATTATGTACAGTATATCAAAATCTAGGATCGCGTTTCTCATTTTTTAATTTAAGGTCCTAAAATCAAAGATATTCATTAGTTTCTATCAAAATTGATGCAGATAAATGTCGGAAACGACACATTTAACATGGTTTTCATTATATTTCGAAAAATTCGGCTTTATTTGAGAAAATAAAAAATGCGATCCTAGATAATTTTGTGCAGTTTCCAAAAAACGATATGTGATAAAATGGCAGTAACAATTTTTTTAGTTACTTTTCCCAAAAAATGTTTAAGCAAAATCACTATTTTTTGCTTTTTTTTTTCCAAATATGGTCATTTTTGAACCAGAGCATTTTCAGCATCCATGGAGGTTGGGACTTTTTTGAAGGGTGGGTATAATCCCATGTTTAATGAAGAAATCGCACATTTTTGAAGGGTGGGTCTATACCTAACCCAACCAATAGCATAAGCAGATTCCTTGTCAAATTTCCTTTCTAGAAATGTATACTTTTAGTTACTGTAACTTAATATTTTTAGACTTACAGCTTGTCCCAATATTAATGCAACGAGCAAATAAAAGAATATTAAAAATAGTGGCCAAAAGATTAAGTCATAGTAATATGTGTTTTTCAAAGTGGAGTAATTACTCTACAACATGCCTTTTGTCCCGTTTAATTTTACAACTCCAGTTCAAAGATATGAAGAATTTAAGAAAGCCCTTTAAATCTACTTTGGTCCGATTTTTTTGAGATTAGACTTCCAGCAAAAGAAAGGCAAAATTAAAATGAGGAGAATATGGCGGTATTCTGCAACCAACTAAAGCAAAATCAATCCAAACAAATCTTACCTAACCTGTTCCTAACATTAAGTGATATTTTAAGTTCATCTTTAACTGAAACAGCTCAAAATTTTGTGAGTTAGTGATTCATCTGGCTCGTCTGAAGGGACGCAACAGGTTGACTCAACCAGAGGCAACAACCTGCTTAATACCAGCAGATCCTCATTACTCATTAAATCTGGCCCTTATGTCATGAAATGTGTTCAAGGGATGCTTCTCCTAATAATGTGATGTTTTTAGCAATTTCCATTCATCGTGTGCCCCATTATGTCACCAGAGGTGAATCATTACAGATTTACAAATCAGACCATCAAATTTTTGGGGGTCTTTACAAAATGTGCAATAACCTTTGATTCATAGATCCAAATTGAACAAAACAAAAATTTTGTAAAAGCCAATGGTCTACTCTATTATATTATCATAACGTTTGCTTACAAGTATGCTCTGTTCTCTCAAAAGAAAAGTTCAAAGTTTGTTGCGTTTTTATTGGGACACCCTGTATAAGCCAAAAAGAAAGTCAAAATATAAGCCTTAACAGGCCCCTTAATGCCCTTTTTGCTTTGCATGGATCTGTATTCACAGGAAAGTCCTAGAACTCAATCCTGAACGCGCATCAGGGCACTTACATACACTGTTAGACACAACCTCAATTGCAAAGGGTGAATTGTGGTTTATTGTTGTAATAATGTTGCATTAGGGGATAGAAGGTTACTTTTCAGTAAGGATCCGTCCCAGCATTTGTTTTAAATGCTAGTGTCAGTAATAGCTATATAAGAAAAGTATCTAATTGATATTTTGTATTTTTTCGCAGAATGTGATCCGACTAGATATGGCGAGCAATGTAGAGGAGTCTGTACCTGTATAACTAATGCAACTTGTAATCACGTAGATGGGATGTGTACTTGTGATTCTAGTAATGGATTTGATTGCAACAAAGGTAGGTCAAAAAATATTTCCATATTTATAGGCATTTAATACAACTCATATCATATCATGTCATATCATATCATGTTTTATTTCATTTTTCCATGAAAATAACATAAATAACAAAACTCAATCAATATGAACAAAATATGGAGGAAGTCCTAGTATTATTGCTTCAGATAATTTCAAAACATGACAATTCAGAAACTTAATATTTGTATCATGTGTAGGTACAAAACACTTTTAAGTTTCATGCGATATCGCCGTTTTGTAAATTGCTGATTGAAAGAGGTGTTGCGTACTGCCCGATAGCGATGTCCCGTGCTCGTCAAAACTTAATGCAATGGTTGCGTTGAGTTTGTCATGTTTATGTCCAAAATATATTTGAAGCAATAATAAAATCAAATGCCGGGATTATGTTGCATGACCTGGAAATATTCCAAGATATACCTTGGTATCTCTTTGAATATTTTTTCATAAGACAATCAATGCAACAAAGGTATATTTAAAAACATTAGGCCGAATTCATAAAAGTAGCAATTGCTGGTAAGAAAAAGACATTAAGAAAAAGCAATAGCTAGACTAGAAAAAGATTTAGCCTTAGCAATTGCTTAAAAACATATTCACGACCTTCAGCTTGGACTAATACCTTTTTCTTGTCTGGGATCCACCCAGACAAGAAAAAGCTACGAAACAAACAATAGGCAGGCTAGCTTTTGCTTACATGAAGTTAGAAATTGCTTTGTTTACCGCGTGATAGTTTTCAGACACAAATGTTACAGCAAGTCAATCCTCATTTTTGGTATCAATTTGACGTAGTTTTCAACAAATAGCATGATTTATGTAATCTATACTAACGCAACACTAGTATACTTCAGTGTTTTTTCTTACGCAGCACAAATATAGCAGAAACCATGAATGTATACCAGTGCTAAGCTCCTTGTATAGGATCTTAGTAAAATGCAAGTAATTGCTACATGTTGTAAGGAAAAGGTCAGCTTTTTGAATACAAATGTAAGCAATTACTAACCAGACGAGCAATTGCTTGGAACGGATTAGAAATAGCTTTTGCGGCCTTGAGAGAGCTTTTTCTTGCAATTTTTTGTTGTCATTTATAACAAGGAATGCAACAAAAGTATATAAGTGATGACTCACCCCGAAAAGGGGGACTTTGCGACAGAACAATTTTCAAGAAACAGGTGATAATAGACAGCAAAAAATTAAAAGAAAAATAAGTAAAATTTCCAGCAGATTTTCTGTTGTAAAATTTGATCGCCTTGATCAATTTCAATAAGTAAGATGTCATTTTTAAGCTTAGAAAATGTTGTAACAGATGAAATGATAAAATCAAAATTGATATCATCTGCAAAGTCCCCCCTTTCGGGGTGAGCCATCACATATAGCCTCTAGAGTAAAGGCAACCAATGAAGGTATGACAAGGTTCAGGGTTTGACCCAGGTTTGGCGGACATCGGCGTGAAAAAAATATTTAGATGTAAAGATAAGCCTTAAAAATTTGTGAATAAGACTTTTTTATGTAAAATTGACTGTATTTTATGATTTTTGTGGATACAAGTCTCTTAAGTTTATCAGAAAGCAGAAAAATTGCAATTTATGGCCGATTTTGCGGAAAAACACAAATTTTTTGGTTACAAAAATTTTCAACACCTGATTTGGAATACCCATAAACTCAAAAATGTACACTGGAGTGACCTCTTTTGCTGATTAGTTAGTGGACAGAAGTTATAAAAAATGAATTTAACTGTTATTTTTATGCTGCATTGCATTGTTTTTATACAGGCGGTTTTGAAAAATGAAGTTTGACGTGACAAAAGACACGCAAAAAATCACTGTTTTCGGAAATAAATAAATCTCTGATCATTATATCTTTCCATAGGAAGGTCATAGAGGCTTCATATACCACTCATTACATGCAGAATTTAATAAGGACGATGTAGATACCACATTTAATTCATTCTAATGCTTAAAAATATATAAAAATATCAAAAATATTACCCTACCCCTTAGATTTTTGATTCGTGAAAAAAATCCGGGAATTTACAAAAAATGATGGTTTGGGAGAACGAAAGGGGTACAGATCTGGAAATTTAATCGATTATGCACATACTAAACTACATCATGGGCAAATACTTTAATTTGTGATCAATTGAATAATTTTTCTTTTTTTTTTTCTTTTTTTTCTTTTTCAAATTTCGGGTTCCGAATTTCGGCCAAAATCGGCCACTTTCGTCCATCGCCGAGAAAAAACAGGATATCCGACATACATGAAAAACTTATCGTTTAAGCCCACAATATTTCTCATCATGATTGAAGTCCTAAATTCAAGTCAAATTGCATATTTTTTGAGAATTTTTTTTTTTAAGATGTCACCAAAAATTACCAGTTTTCAGTTATCCGCGTTATTGCGCAGTCGCCAGAAAAACATCAAAATTTTGGAGTACATTTCAAACTTTTCCATTGGTTTGCTTTCTTATTAAACATAAAGATCTTCATGAAAACAGTTACATCCTGTAAAATAAGGTCCAGTGTTTCTTAAAACATGTTTACATGAGTGAAATTCATCAATTTCTGGTAATTTAAGATACCGATAAAACAACGCTTATTTACATTTTCCTTCGCAAATGGAAAACGGTTGCATTTTTTGTATTTCTAACTTCAGATTCAGATTCTACACAATATTCCACCCTATGTTTTGTCTTAGAAGAGGCAACTTTAATTTTGGTGCATTTTGTCCACAAAACCTGGGTCAAACCTTAAACCTTGTAGTATGTCTTGGAACATTTCCATATCCATGTGAGGCAGAAAATACAACAAAATTATGTCAAGTAATATATTGCATGCTGAGGCAACTTGTTAAATATAGCTATTATATCTCTCTTATATTTAACATTAAGATTGTCGCTATTTGTACTAATCATAGTGCAAATAACGACAAAGTGCACATGCACATATCAACAATAATATATCTGTACAATAATTACGTCAACCAACTATCAGAAGATACAGGACTAGCTGTTCACCTGAGGAACTGTATGCAGGAAAGATCTGTGTGCAAAGCCGTC
>JXSR01S034864.1:7973-22288 GCA_000969725.1 Ophiothrix spiculata
GAATTGTTGATGCCACCATTTATCAACGTGGTAGCTGACTATGTAAAACCATTGAGGACATGGTTGCAGAATTTGGCTGATAAAAAAATCTGCACAAGTTGACAATTTTATGCAGCTAAATTGCTGATATCACTCTCTAGATTGCCCCAAAACGTCAAGAATTATCCATATTTAATGTGTCTGATTTTATGTATTCATAACTTGTGTGATTTTGGAGTGAAATTAATCAGGCTCTTGTCTCCAATCTTCCGTGTGCTGGAGCATAAAGCACAATCTTACATACATATACATTCAGAATCTGATTCTGTACATGTGCTACATGACATGCATTACTATACTGAACATGTACTGTTGATTTTAATGAAAGATTATTCTTTTTGTCGCGACCTTTTTGCACTTGTAGTAATTTGTTTCTAAATTCTCCTCCTTGAACACTCACTACTATCGTATTGTGACGATGTTTAATACAACAATAAATGTGATTGCACAATGTACATAATTTAGAGACAAAAAACCTGAAATGACATTAAATTTGCTGGCTTGCAAGATTCATTTTACAACTTCGAAACGAAAAACATGGGAACCAAATTACGATCACGATAAAGTTGGTAAATTTTAAGGGGTCCAGTCAGTGTTGCCAAAGCCGCGATTTAGTAGCCCAATTGGGCTACTTTTGACTTTCATGCCGCTACTTGAAAAGCTCTACCGCGATTTCGCTACTTTTGTGCTACTTATTATTTTGGAGGCCTATTATTTTATGACCGCGGAAAACCGCGTTTTCTCCTGAAAATCGGCTACATCTTAGAAAATCTGCACTCCAAAGGCTCTTTACATGGATTTATTTCATTTTCATTCAATAGAATGCAATAAAAATGAATTTTAAAACTGATCCGTAGTAATTGATCATTCAAGTGTAACAAAGGTTTTTTTTATGAGACTCCGCGGCGAAACACCTAAGAAGTCCATGGTTGAAAAGATAATCCACCATAAATGACCACTTCGGAGTGTAACAATCGTTAATGGGTTCTATTAAAAGGGATTATGCCCATGGGTTGGGAATTTACCGACACGGGGCGTCGGGCGGCCTCTTTAACGTGCTATTTCCGGGGTTGCGTTTTGAGTTGATAACAAAAAACAAAACAAAAAAAAACTTCTTATCAACCTAAATTAGGAGCGTTAACAAATACAAATTGATTTAAAATTATGAAATATGCAATTAAATGCGCTATCCGTTGCATTTTCGTCAAAATGTTCAATTGTGCTACTTTTTCCGATTTTGGGCTACTTTTCACGAATATCTACCGCTACTTCGGCTGATTTTTTTTGGCAACACTGGGTCCAGTATTATTTTTGTTGGACCCGATACGTAAGTGCTTCTTACAACTTTACGCGTCCAGAGCGCAAAGTATGGGGTCGTGGACGCGCAGACGCGCAAAAACGCGAAACTTGATCAGAACCCAAGCTCAAGGTCAGTTTTCGACTATTTTGCTAAGCCATAAAATTTTGCACATGATTAATTACATGGTAAGTTGTCAAGCATCTCTGAAAGTTTGATACAATTTGCACTAATGGTTCTTAAGATAGAGTTGATTTTATTAATCTCATTTAAAAGTGGTGTGTCCATGAAAGTGGTCTCCATTTCAGTTTCTTCCTTCGACTTGTATTCCTTGTTTAGCAATGCATGTCAATGCCCTGTTATGCGTATGTCGCACAGCACAATGTGTCACAAAGGTTCTTCTGATGGCAAGGCATTTTCAATGCGTTGCATAAGTTCATTCAATGTCCTTGGGGGACCTTCGCTGTACACCTTTGCTTTAACATCACCCCATAACCAAAAATCCAACAAAGTCAAGTCTGGTGACTTTGGTGGCCACTAAACCGAGTGACCTAGTCCGACAACTCTGAACAATGACTCTCCTGTGAGTTGGGGCTCCATAATGTATAAACCATGCCTGGCGAATAGCAGGCATGGTTTTCGCCAGAAATCGCCATTTTATACAAAATGGATTTAGAGCTCGGTTTCATTGAAAAGAATTTCAAACTTCATTTTATCAAAGTATGTTTTGCCATGCATATAGATCGGTATGTGATGCAGCCAACAAATAATTGGTAGGAAAAAGTGAGAGAAATTTGTTAAAATTGGCCTTCATACTTTGACCAGCATGTTACCTTAAAAAACACAGCAGACATAGTGTTATTACCATGTATAAATGATGAGTTATTGCACCAAATTTTTTGGTGCATCTGCAACAGAAATTGCACTTCAGAATCACTTTGCAATACACATGCGCATATCATCATATTCAGAATATCTGCCATTTTGCGTACATTTGCATTATACACACTTAACTTTCACATTATACACAATATAATCTTGGGACAGTGTGTTGTAGGGCTGGTATCGGCAAGCATTTTCATTGTCGACAAAACACCCGAAATCGAGCGACTGATGTCACGTCACTGTCGACAATAAGTTTTGTCAATGCAGCCAAGAGGACTGAAATTACAACTTGTGGCACTCTGTTGAATGTGTCCCCCTCTTTAATTGAAATCAATGTGGCGATGTTGTGAATGTAATAGAGAAAAATATAATATAAATTTTATAACAATGTTAAGCTTTCTATTTTTCTCGAGTATCTATTTTATTTTATTTTTTGTCGAGTTTGTCGACATATAATCAGGCTTGTCGACAACGAGTGAAATTGGTTTTGTCGACGACAAAAGGTTTGACGTTACCAGCCTTAGTGTGTTGATGGTGTCAGCTATTACTATTTCGCTGTCTCTTGAAGAGCTATTTCAAGAGCCACTGACATACTGGATATAAGTTCTGAGGTTTTTGTCACATTGTAATGAATGGGTGTTAAATAAGTATAACATATGGCAGCCATTGCAGATATACCTTTCTTTCATTCACATGATATTTATTGTTTAGTCGTTCTTATTTTTAGTCAAGATTGATATACCTGAACTAACTAACAACTTTTTGTAGAAACATCCAGAGATACAATAAACTATTCATATTTTTATACAAGTAGCTACCGTACTGAATAAAATCACATTTTTTTAAATGTAGAGTTAGTCAGAGGATGAAACGTTATGTGAGGATTTCACAAGAGAGTCTGGACTAACGAGTTCATCTGTCGAGGTAAACTTAAATCAGAAATGTTGGTGAATTGAGGGATCAAATCAACCTTTTTCAATGTAACATTTCTGAATAAAAATTTTTAGAATCCAGTTTCTTACCCCAATAATGTTATTATTGTTGTTTCCAATACATTTTAGACATGGACTCACAACCTTAATGCAGTAACCGCATATCCACAATTCATGACAAGCACAGAGCATTGTTTAAGCATGCAACACCGTTTCCAGTCAGTAATCCGCAGTATTGCATCATCGTGCGCACATAGAAAGTGTTGTGTAAGGAAGTTGCACACATAATTATGCTATACATGGATCTAAATTATCATGTCTGAGAATTATTTCAAACAATAATAGTGTTTAAAATATGCAAGTCTATAGTATCTTAAAAAATGCTACCTTTAGCATGTACTAATGTCAACAGTTCTGAAATGATCAGGTGATGGGATATAATTTAGTTACATTGTTTCAACTTAATAGACCTTTTCAAAACACGACAATTTCCGAAGCTGATTTTACACTTTCCGGCAATTGCCGACAGAAAAAGTGACTCAACGCAATATCCAGAATGTAAAGTTTGTTTTCTCGTTATCTGGTTGCGTACGAATTCAAACTTGTAATTAGGGTTGCACTAACGAGTCACTTTTAGTGTGATGTGCTCCGAGTTGACTGGTAATTGTAAGCTTAATCAGACAATTTCAAATAGAAATTTCACTCTTTCTGTTGGTGAGCATATGGTGCCCCTCAGCCAAAAGTTGTTCAGAATTAGTGCCTCTAACCATGTATAGGTCTGAATATAATTATTTTTCACTTTAAGTGCACTGCAATTGCGAGATATTATCGGAAAAATTTGTTTACAAAAAAGTACATGATAATGAGCTCGTACTTGATTGGTTGATAAAACGGCCACATGATCGACGTTCCGAAGATTTCCGAATGTATTTTTGAAAAGGTCTATTGAGATATGAAATTGCATTATTCTGATTTCCTTTAGTTTGATGTTATGGGGGCATGAATTTCACTTAAATTACTTAATGTATGAGAAATGATGAAAAGTAAATGATTCAAATTTAGATTTCAATGTTTCCTGCAAGATAATAAAAACTATGCATTTGCATAACTTTCTGATTTCTATAGGACTGATGTTTCAAGCGAATGTTTTTGTTGTATTTGTGAAGTCGACTAACATGTTTTCTTTACACTGATGGATTCTAGTGAACACTTAAGTTTGGTTTCATATGAAATTATAAATGCTAAATAGAAGTTAATATTCCAGAATTTATGGCTAGTGTATTACCCACCAATTTCTTTATGTTTATCTACTTTTTACTCTCAAATGCATTATTTAAACTGTATATTAAAGTTTACATTTCCAGAAATGGGCTATATGGCTCATTCTCCGATAAAGTGTGCAACTTTGCCGTTTTGGTGTCGCTCATGTTCGTGTTACTTGTTTAACGTTGTTAAGCCTATTACAAATAATTTGAGTGGTCTAGTTGATACATTAGAGTCACATTAGTAACATGTGTGAAGCTAAACATTTTAGCATGCCAGGAAAGTAGATAACGATTAATCTGAAAATGCAAAATCGTTACTTTTCCCCATGTCGTCAGCCATACTTTTTATGTTTTAAGTGCCCCTGTTCCTAAAATATTCGGGCATATCAAACGCAATGCACGCTGTTAAAACAGCCCGTAATAGGTATTGATAATGACATATAAAGTTTAATTATATTAAGTATTTGATATGGCATAAGAGCTTTTTAAAGCATGTCGCCAATATTGCAAACAGATATGAAGTAATCTAAAATCGATAACAAAGTGTGAAAATGAATTTGTTGATGGATGATTCCGCATTAGGTTTATCAAGTAAACTTCAACACTGAATAACATATATGTTATTTAGAATTATATATTTACAGTAATGATTTACAAGGATATTAATATAAAAAAAAACCTATGTGACTGTCACGTCGCGACAGATACGAAACGCACATTTTGCTGCCTTCTCGCAAAACGCGGTACACTATGAGCGAAATACTACACCACAGTGTAGTATGTGTAGAGCTCCTAATTTAGTGTAAATATCAAGTTTGTAAGAAAACTAATTTTCTCAATAATGAATATTAAAAAAAAGATTCAAACAGATACGAAAAGACAGATACGAAATTTAGGAATAGGGAATACAATGGTTAAAAAATCAAGTATTTTTAAAACATCTCCCATGCACGTTTTCTTCTTCAGAAACCATAAGAGTTTATGATTTTGTATGTTTTTCATGAGTTATTAGTAGCCGAAATTTCAACATTTCTCTAACCAAAGTTGCACGGTTTATCGGAGAATGAGCCATATTCTAAACATGATGGTGATGCCAATTTTGACCAAAATGGTTTAAGGATATTAAATTTGAATTTCTTGCTTTTTCATCCATGGATAAAATATAGCAAGTCTGTGTAAGGCCAGGAAAAAGTCCAAGGGGACACTGAGTTTTGAACATTGTAGATATGTCTGCATGGAACAGGACTGGGTTAAAAAATGAGCATTTGAACCTGGTTTGTTTTTATATGAGTCCCAAATGATATAACATTTGATTTTTAGTGTTTTTTCAAAGTATATATATTTGACTGAAACCACATGTTAAATTTGTCAAGCCCATCGGCCATAATATTATTTAGTACGCTTATATTTCTTTGGATGTGAAGGCACTTGTGTCATAAAGTATTTAAGGAAAAGGCAGGAACAAAATTGTGGATGTCAGTTACGTAAATTTACTATTGTGGTATTCAATCCTGAGCTGTTTTGTGGAACTGAAATTTTGGCTATAAGTAGCCTCTTGTCTTTTAGTTCTGAAGATGACAATCGCTAGATTATTGAAGGCTCAACTCTCCAATATGGATGCCTCTATGGAAAAACCATAACCCCCTAAAATTTTGGATGGGTTCTAAAGAATACTTGGTCCTTTGGAAACAATAAATTCTGCTCAGATAGCCGTCTGAGCTAAATATTTTCGCATATTTTGATAAATTTCTTTTGTGGGCAATCAAAATACTGTATTGTTCATCAGAAGGGGTCTAAAGAACTAAAGTATGCTGCAAAATAGAGGTCTACGGTTTGCTGAGGAGGTGAAAAATGGGACTCCTTATCATCCTACCCGTTTCCCATTTGCTCTCATATCATGGTTTTGACTCGGCTAGCAATGCCAAATTATGATGTTGAATTGTCATTAACACTTTTTTCTCATGTTTTTATCTGTACACAGATAGCAACCCATTTAAACAAGTAGATATCATTCGTAGATTACCAGGAGAAATCTTTGACGTAGAGATTCATAAGGAGAAGGCCAAGTCTGTAGGAGTCACATTCAAAACAGGGTCACATCCAGGGGAAGTCATCATTGCCACTGTCTTGCAAGACTTGCCAGCGGGACAGACGGAATTGAAAAAGGTGCGTTTTGATTTCTGTTTGTTACCTGAGTATAATAGCACAATCCAATCTAATAGGATTATTTCTAGTTTTTCGCAAACAACTATGTGATCATTATCAGATATACTAAATGGCTTGATTTCAGCCAGTCAATAGTTGGTTATTATACAGGGTGTCCCCAAAAAAAACGCAACAAACTTTGAATTTTTCTTTTGAGAGAACAGAGCATAATTGATAGCAAACGTTATGGTAATATAATAGAGTAGACCATTGGCTTTTACAAGATTTTTGATTAGTTTAATATGAATCTTTGAATCAAAAGTAATTGCACATTTTGTAAAGACCTGAAAAATGTTGATGGTCTGATTTGTAAATCTGTAATGATTCACCTCTGGTGACGTAATAGGGCACACGTTGAATGGAAATTGCTAAAAACATCACATGATTAGGAGAAGCATCCGTTGAACCAATTTCATGACATAAGGGCCCAATTTAATGAGGACCGGCTGGTATTAAGAAGGTTGTTGCGTCCGGTTGAGTCAACATGTTGCGTCCCTTCAGACGAGCCAGATGAATCACTAACTCAATTGAGTTCTTAAACTCCTTTGTCTTCGGATTTTTTTGTGTGGTTTCTGCTAAAGACTTGTGAATAACAGTATTATTTGTTGACATCTTTCATTAGAATACTTTTTTGGTAGGAAATGTATCCTAATTTACCCGAATACCTCACCAGAAGTACAGATTCAAGGGATATGAGAGTATCAGGAAGATCTGTACTTCAAATTTAAAAATTTTGACCTGTTTCAGTTAAAGATGAACTTAAAATATCACTTAATGTTAGGTACAGGTTAGGTAAGATTTGTTTGGGTTGAGTTTGCTTTAGTTGGTTGCAGAATATCGCCATATTCTCCGCATTTTAATTTTGCATTTCTGTTGCTGGAAGTCTAATCTCACAAATCGGACCAAAGTAGATTTAAAGGGCTTTCTTAAATTCTTCATATCTTTGGGCTGGAATGGTAAAATTAAACAGGACAAAAAGCATGTTGTAGAGTAATTACTCCACTTTTGAAAAACACATATTACTATGACTTAATCTTTTGGCAACTATTTTTTAATTTGCACGTTGCATAATTTGCATTAATATTAGGACAAGCTGTATACCGATTGGAACAAAAATCATTTTAAAGATGAAGATTATATTCTTTTTGAATGTGCAGTAAAACCAAATTGACCTTGATTTGAAAGTTTGTGGTCATTAATATGAGGGAATTGCAAGTCTGTAAATCTAGTCAAACTGTGTAGGCCAAGGTCAAGTTTGTAGGAGACATACTTCAGACAGGGTCACATTCCGGAGAGCTGGCAGTTGTCATTGTGTAGGCACACTTTAACAGCAGGGCAGACAGAATTTTAAAAGTTGGGTTTTCTATACTGGAAGATGTGTAAGTCCTTTAAGACAATCATGGTCAAGCTTAACACTAGGCTACATATCTGCGTCCCAGACTCACCAAATTTTAAATGTTATTGTATATGGCTTAATGCTTTAATTCCCCTGGAATTGAAGATTTTGGTTCTAGTGCTACCTTCAATCGCGATGATACGTTCGTAACCCCATCATTCTTAATCATCTGGTTCCAGTGATATATCAATTAGTCTTTAAACAATAAAAAGTATAGAATTGTCTTTCTTTATTGCTATGTATAAAAGGAAAATCAATGTCACACACATGACATCAGGTTTTGTGAAGTAAAGACGCAACGGTTATGTACTGCAATTATATTGATCATATACGTTTTCTCAACAGGGTGACATAGTACTTACAGTAGATGGGATCCGTGTGTCTGCAACTAAACATGCTGCCAAGCTTATCAAGCAAACCAAAGAAAAGTGAGTACATATACCACAAAATATGTTTTAGCAGTTAAAAGTGCAAAAATATATTTTGAAACACAGTTTTTGATTTGTTATGGATAATCCCAAAGTCATAGGAAGAGAAGAGCACTTCTGAATGCAGAAGATCAAGAAGGCTATGCATTCGGGTCCAACAACCAACTCTCAACAGAGACGCTGGCTATGACCTGCCTGCCTCTACGACGTTCTGCTGTCACATAACTTTGCAGGTGGTAATGTGACTAAGAAGTATGACCTTGCAAGCTATCATCACACTCTGAAATGTATCTTATTATTAATGAAATCATGAAATTTCCTACAAATATAACAGTTAAGCACAATCAGTGCATATTGAAAACAAGCATATCACCGCAGGTAGTATGGGAACTTGATTTTTCCAAAATAATACAGTGTCTAATAACTGCCAATCACCATGCTTGAATACCATTTTTAATGTTTTTCATAGTCCATATGCTCTCGGTATATGCATAAAATTTTGATTTGTAGGAATTTTAAGGTGTCTGGTCCATGATAGATCTGCCCGCAAATTACTGATAAAAATCAGCATGAATGATATTTTATCGATGTAGAACAGATTTTTTAAATAAAAATTGGGGGTCACCGGACTTGTTTTTGCAGAGAGTCGGTTGATATTTTATCGATGTAGAACAGATTTTTTAAATAAAAATTGGGGGTCACCGGACTTGTTTTTGCAGAGAGTCGGTTTAAAAACAGCATTTTTGGAGGTTTTTTAGGAAAAAATTGTACAGGGGTCTATGGGAAATGTGGCAAAAGTGACATTATTTAGTGTTGATTCAAAAAATTTGTTGTTGTTCATTGTTGATTCAAATTTTTCACAAAAGTTGCGCACAAGTATGTTCTTTCAAATAAAACAATACAAATTGGGGGTCAACGACTTAATTTTCCAGAAAAATATTAAAATATGTCAATTTTAGCTTCAAAACACCACTCAGAGTAAATACACATGTCTATTGCAGCACTTACCAACTCGGACACTAGCGCGTACTACTACTGGTACGTGTGGACCAGACACCTTAACATACTCAGTATTATTAATATGCATACAGTTGGTTCTAAGGGCTTTGCGTCTCCTTTATTGTTATGTGTAGCTATTAACAGGAACATGGTCCTATACTATAGAAATATTTCAACTTATTGTAATTGGTCGATGCAACCGAGTTGGACTGTTCATGAAGTGTCACTACCAACCACGGCAGGATTAATTTGATTAAAGGCCTTGGATCAAGCAGGGCTTTCTGTATGCAAAACACTTTTATTAATAAAGTGTAATAAGAGGCTGATATTTTGACATTAGCAAAGTCTTTAACTATGCAAAATTTTAGTTCCATGTATGCGGTTTATGTTATTGATTTCAGTACCTCATAGTGCTGATTTTCACTGCATAAGCTCTTAAGATCTAATTGATTTCTACTTTCTGCAGATTCACCTTGAAAGTGCAACGACCTATCCAACCACTGGATGATCAACCAACATCAGCTGATGAGAAGAAAGAACCCAGAACAACAACAGAAGCAACTGACGGTCCTCCGGACAACGACTATGAAGATTTCATCAACCTTAGCATCATGAACGAATTAGGATATGCAACAGATGACAATGATGGGACCATGAAAAATGCCCAACAAGCTAGACTACAAGTACCCGATGGTGGCTCGCCTGTGTTGCGACACCGTCGGAGGTTGTCTTCAAGCCTGGACTATTCCACTTTACGACAAGTACAAGCTAGCCAGGACAGAGAAGAACGATTAAGTCAGATTAAAGCTCTCATAAGGGAATCAATGCATCCAAAAAGTGCAATGAAGAAGAGTAAATCTATTAATATTGTCTCGCAACCAGTAGTCGGCACTCCTCCGACAAGCTCGGATACTCCGCATGATAAGCTTATAGAATCAGACACAATAAGTATCGCATCTTTGTTAGATGAGACTGATCAGCCGGTGGTTAACAGTACTAATAATGGAACAGCTCCAGAGACGGCACCATATGATGATCTGTATGAAACAACTCTAGTTAAAGCTTGCCAGGTGGGTCATTCAATACATGGAGAATTCTTCTTAACACAGTGCTTCAATTTGTCCGACAATGTAAACAAAAAAACAGTGTGCAGGGCCCTAATGTATACTAATATAACCCACAACCCTGCAGATTTGTTAACATTGTCTGTGGAATTATGGCACTGACTGTAATTATGATTTATTTTCAAAAGGTTTTACAGGTTTGCCATGATACATGTATTTATAATGGTAATGGAGATATGGGAAAAGGTATCCAACCTGAGATTCGCACCCAGAATCTTTGATTTGCACAATTAGTACTTTAACTACTCGATCTCAGCAACTTTGTGATGAATTGTATATTGCAAATCAAGTAAATCCAGTCACTTGTTTGTGAAAGTAATTATTGAATGCCTATTTACAGAAGTCATGATCATAAATTTAGACTGTCAAAACTTTTAAAACTAAAATGGATGACGTAGAGTATTGCACAGATGCTGCAGTTAATTAAGTATTCATAATGTACATCCATAAAAATATCAGGGTCCGATTTCACTAACATTAAGATGGTCGCTAACCCCGTTTGAATCGCTAACTCCAAAAATGATTGCTAAATAGCAGGTATTTTTAACAATTTAGCGATCAATTCTGGAGTTTAGCGATCAAAACGGGGTTAGCGACCATCGCTAAATGTTAGTGAAATCAGCCCCAGATGTATCAGAAACCCTGGCATACAGGATAATATGTACGTAAAAGTGGAAATTCAAATGTAGTGGTAGAAAATAAAATTGTAGATGAATTATACTTCTCTACCACTAGAAGCTACATACTTAGGAGCACCCAGACATAGGATCTAAATCCAGGCCTTTGTCTCGAGATATTCTTTAGATTCTCTTTTGAACACCTATCAAGAATATTCTTATCAGGTGCTGGACGCGATACACATTAACACCAAAGGACCGCACCTGAACAGAGACAAAGGCCTGGACTTATCTATCCTATCTGGGACACCTTGCTCCGGAAGAGAGTTGGGACGAAATAACAATTTCAAGTTTTCATAACGCCATTGTTATCTTTTGATGTCATCACCAAGAGAAAATTTCACAGCACAAGATCAGCTGACGACGGATGAAGTACATCTGAAAGTACTCCTGAGTTACTTGAATTCCCGTAGTGAAAAAGTATAAATCACCTTCAATTTTAGTGTAAAATATGTGTTTACATGTAAGGACATAGTTTACTAGCCTTTAACCCTCAAAACTCATGGTACAAAATACAATATACATACACAAATATTGGCAATATATGATTAATTGTTTCAGAGTTAATACTGTCATATTTTATGCATGAGCTTTAAGAATGAAGTACTGTTGAAATTGCGCATTCAAACTCAAGCAATGTTTTGGCAATTTCATCTAAATTACACATTCATTTGATAGTGCGATTTAAAATATTAAGGCTATTGTTTGACATTGAGTGATGTCTAAGTGAGACAATTCTGAAACAGAACATTACATCCTTCGTATATAAAGCACAAAACTCCTTTCTTTACAAACGACCACTTGTAGAACTTTGTTATAGCAGAAAATAGTTTGCATTTTTCTTAGGAAATTCCCGAAACCAATTGGTGAATATGCTTACTAAGGTTTTATAATTTGAAATTTTAACATTGAGATGCTCAGAGTGAGGGATAGGCTCACTTGTAATGCTATGCAGCGGCATTCTGCTCCTATATGGGCAATTTTTTCACAGGAATCTCTACACATGTGTTCGATTTTTTTTTTTAAAGAAATAATAAAGTGGCCCAATTATCAAAAAAGAAGAGAAAATTGCAACATTAGCCAGTTTTAGGGGGGAAATCCCATAAAATAGATCCAAATTTTAAAATTTTTGAAAAAGAAATTGGCAAATGAGTCCTTTTTAGCCTAAAAAATATAGTTTTAGACCTCGAGCAGCACACCCCCATCATTGAGTACTCCACCCCGGGTTGTGACGTTGCAACAACCATAACAGGTACTTTGAAACCAGTTTAATGATGCATTGTTCTTTCAGTAAAAATAGACCAAATTGCCAACCTGAGAATGCAAATTGGAAGAGGTATCTGTAAAATACTACAAATGTAAATTATATGTATTATCACTTAGAAATATCGGGGCTGTAGGCACTGATGGTTGCCTTGAGCTACACGGTTTGTAGTGTTGAACGCATACATGTCTCACATATACAATTTCGTACTTCTTATTAATACATGCATTTTAATCATAGCTATAGAGGGGAGATCATGGACCTCCTATACTGATCCATATAATGGCATCAAATTGGGGTATTCAGGTTCATTTGAGACAAGCCGAATCTTGACCGACCACAAGCGGGCGCTATAATTGTTATTTTGTGTCTCCTTTGACCTCATTAAAGATGCGTCATTTAGGTACGCCCTGATTTAACCAGCACACGTATATATACAAAAAATATGTGCCAAAACATAGCAAACGCAAAAGATTTAGACACACTACAATTGCGACAAGTTGCGACACAACTTTGTGACAACCCCTAATACTTCCAATTTTGTTCCAATACAGGAATAAAATTGGTGCCGACCACCTTTAAATCTATGTAATTTCTTTTTTGCTTTTGTGTATGTTGAGATGTAAAATAAACTAAACAGAAAACGTAAGATATTGCTCAGGTTTAAGCACTATTTTTTCTGACATTTAATCACAGGAGCCATCGTGGGATGAAGCGTTCACGTTTGATATCAAAGACAATGATAAGTACCTAAATTTATGTGTGTGGCACCGAGTTCAGACGCAAACGGGTGAGAAGGACATATTACTGGGCTATTGCTGCGTTCCATTAGTTGATGTAGCGCTGCAGTGTTTAACAACTCTATCTGGAGAACATCTAGAACTATTCAAATTACAGCCACCAGAGCAAAGAGCTGGTGCTTCGTAAGTATTGATTATGTAAGGCTTATTAGTGGTAACCCATCATTTTTGACAAAGTTTATGCTCTGTAACTCAGCAACAGAAAGTTAAATCCGTATATGCATTCATATAGAAGTGAATTAAGAATGTTGAACATGATTGTTATGTTGGTTTTTTACAAAAACGTTGGAAAAAGTTCATCTTGGCTTCCGACTGTGGTCGACGAAAGTAAAGTAAGTAAGTTGACAAAAAGTCTGTTTTTTGACATTAGGGCTGATATACATTGACACCAAAACTACAATTTTTGCTATTAGGGCCAAATTTGATATCACCCTAATGTTTGGCATGAGAATCCACTTTTGAAAAATAATACATTAGGGCTGATATACATTGACACCAAAACTACAATTTTTGCTATTAGGGCCAAATTTGATATCACCCTAATGTTTGGCATGAGAATCCACTTTTGAAAAATAATATGCTTATTTAGATTTAATTGACAGTTGCTGAGTTAGAGAGCAAAATCTTGTCCAAAATCTATTGATTGACACCAGCCTTAAAACTTTTCTGGTTTATGAGCCGGTATATCAACATTGTAAACAAAAAAATAATTTGGTAGCATTGGCTCTTAAGGGTACTGTTCCTTGAGATGAGCAATACTGCCCGCCCATGACAGAAGGAAGTATGGGACAAAATTTTCAAAATGTGTTTTTTGGCATAAATAACATCTTTAAACAAATACCTTTATGCTGAATATAAATTTACCATGGTTAGATGGTCAGAAGTTGAAAAAATTACAAGTTGAAAATGTGCTTCCTTCATTTTGTACACACTTTGAATAGGGGATTTTCTGAGAACCCATGACAAAAGGAAGTATGGGACAAGCTAAATGAGTAATTATTTAT
>JXSR01S034866.1:8050-23656 GCA_000969725.1 Ophiothrix spiculata
CCCCGGAATCTCCGTTTCACTTCTGCATGAGATTTGGTTGTAAAATAAACCTCAGCAATAAGAGCACGTTGCTCGTTTGTGAACTGATCTTGATGAGGCATTTTAAACAGTGACTGATTGATAAGCTCTCCCTTCTAAGACAGTACCCCCAAACGTGTCATTTTGCACTTGGAAAGACCGCCTTAATTATGTTTTATATGTAGATTAATAGATTAAGAGGAGATTTTCACCGGAACAAGGTAATCGGTTGGTGATATTATTCAAGAGGTGCATACACGTCAATATTGGTTCTTACTCGTTATGAACTGTCGTTTGACGAGGCATGCTGATTTGGACAACAGTTCTGTCAAAAAAGGGCAAGATTCAGTTTAAGTTACTGCACAGTTACTACACGGTACATTCTGAACAAGTTGTGCAGGTCCAGTGAAGTTACTGTACAGTTACTATACCTTAAAAACAAGTGAGACAGATCCAATGAAGTTACTACATAGTTGCTAGGGTATAGTTATATCAGTTCGGCGGAACTCACAATTCGGATACTCCGTATCACAATTCTGATACTCGTATCCGAATATGGATTAAAAACAGCTGAAACGGGATATCAGCTGAAATGAATATTCAGTTTCGCCGCGCACCATACCGGTATGTATAAAAGTCAATATCATCATCATCATTTGTCATCTAAATTCTATCAAAGTATTGGCCAAATTATTTTGCCTTCTGTGATAAGAAGCTATCAGGACATGTTTCGAAGCTGTTCCGCTGGAATTGCACAGATGAAAATGACATTTCCACAGATACATTTATCATAACTGCAAGAAAGATGTTATACATGGACTTGCCAGCTTGCGCTATTGATTTGTTTCGTGCGCCACGACAGGAGTATCAGAATTCAGATACCCCTCCATATCCTTATTCGGATACGGGTATCACAATTTGGATGCGAAATGTGCGTGGGTATCCGAATTGTGAGTTCCGCCGAACTGATATACAGTAATTGCATTGTGAATATATACTTATAGAATGTATTTCCATTTCATTTGATTCCTGATCAGGTACAACAGATGCTAGTGACTCCCAGCAATCAGGCAAATCTGGAAGATCATCTGGGAAGCTGCAAAACCTGGACGGCAAAGATGGCAGAGGGGTGAACGGGAGCACAGAAAATCTTGTCCCTGATAAGACAGCACAGATGAAAAAGACCAAGAAGAAAAGGAGGAAAAGTGCTGCGCTCAATGTGGAGAATGGAGGAGATGGTGAGTGTATGATATATATGACCATCCACAACAAAAGTAAAGACGGCCCCAGTGGTCTATTTTACTAACATCAAAACACATCGTTAACACATTGTAAGACCGAACACATCGTTCACTAATCGCAAATGTACGATCACCTTTCAGCTCATCGTAAAGTTACGATGTGTTGGAATTTTCCCTGTGCAATATTTGTATACCTTGCAACGCATCGCATGCTTGTGAAGGGTTTTTATGTCTTTGTGAAATACAGTCTAGCTGTGCACTGAACACATCGATCACAGCTAAGATGTATCGCAATTGTTTAGTGAAATCGACCACTGGTCAAAATTGTATTATTGCAGATTCCAAAAGTACAAATCTTTCAACTTTAAAATTGACACTTTTTTCAAATACATCCGACATCCAGAATGTCAGACTACCTAAAACTGCAAAAACATTTGTTGAAGTTTACATATTGTGCACATTTCCAGTGGGAATTATTTAGAAAATGTTAGTTTTCAGATATTTTGAAGTTGACATGAAAACTGATATTTTGCTAGGAGGTTATAATATAAGAAAGGAATGAACATATCAAATTTGCAAAATCATAATTTTGTCAGAATACCATTTGTGTGTATATATCTTGTTCTGCAGTTCAAAATTAGACTTGCCATCTTTACTGGAGGTTGGTGATCAGCGATCAAATTTGATGGATCGCTAATGCTAATCAATTTCCATCAACTGCTATACACTTGCCCTGAATGCATAGCTAAAAGTGCTATGCAATATTTAAAAAATGGCAAGACGGGAAGTTTATTGCCGGGAAATCCTGCCGACATGTACCTTGGTTTAGAAAATTAGAATGTCAAATTTAATTAAACAAATATTTGGTTTTGTGTTGCGTATTTTATTAATATATTCTTTGATTATTTCTCCTCTTGGAAAAATATCTTTTCCTATTCCCAAACCCAATGATGCTTTCCATAATTGCTGTGAGCCCGGGGGAACACTTACATTGACGATATGTGCTACCCTCAAGACCCCCCTTTTCAAGCCTCCTCTTCCGCTCCCCAAGATGCTCATTTCAAGATTGCTTCAGTTCCGAAGACCCCCATTTTCGAAGAAAAAAGTGTGTTTTATTAAGTTTCCAACCTAATTTTGAGCAATTTTCAGCTCAAATAGTCATATTTGTATGGGGAAAAAGCAGTTCCTCAGACTTCAATCCGGGCAAAAATCAGTTCCATACTAACTTTGACCCAAAATCAGTTCTGCAAGACCCTATGTTGGACATCGCGGATATCACATATACCTACCAAAAAAATGTTGAGTACCCCCAGGGCTGTGACTGTGAGCAGCCATGGGAAATCAAGCCTTGCAGGAAAGACATTGTTTATGGCTGTGTGCAAATTTACACAAAGTTTGCATCGCAAAATGCTTTGCATATTGCAATGCATTTTGGGTTTGCAGAGCAAAAAAGCCTGCTATGCAAAATTTCAAACTGCTACACAATTTTGTATTTTGTGTAGCACAAACTGCTATGCAAATAAATTGACTGAATTTGATCCCTGTTTGTGATGAATGGTCACATATTATAAATAGGATGCCGAGGGTAATATGTATACATCAGTAGAAATGCACATCTTTCTTTCAGATCTTTTGGGCTATAATCCTTTATATTTAGGCTAAATATTGCTTTGAACGTATCGGAACATCACACCCTTCACAGCAAACTCATAAAGCTTTTCAGACTCAATGCAAACGCAAAGGCATCGAGCATGTGCAGATAGAAGTTTTTAGCAGTTCTGATCAATCAATGTCAAAACGCAACAGCACTTGCGGCAACGCAAATAGAGTTGAGAAAATCTAATCTTTCCATTTCGTTTTCATGTTGTCGGCTTACGCAGTCCGTTAACGTTTTGAGTGTGATTTCAGCTAAAGATAGGCCACCACAAATAGGGTGCAATTGTCAAAACCATGATAGCAGTAGGCTCAGTAACTCATGCAAACGGCTCAGTAACCCATCCACTAAAGCCTGTTAGCAATAAATTTGACCATCAAAGCATATACGAGAAGAAGCATATTTACCCATTTTGGATGATAGACCGATAAATATATAAACCGATAGATAGATAGCCAGATCATGGTTCTATAAAACCAGTACTACATGCATGGGTTAAAAAGGGCAATTCAAAGTGGGTACGATCCTAGAGATATGTTTAATTCTTAGCCTACAAATGGAGACTCGAGTCGCCAGTCAATCACATCTACATGTTTCTTAGTTTCTGGTTTAGCTCAAATAATTACTCTTCCCTGCTCAAATGTTAATGATCCCAAGAAGGTAATTGCCCATTAGATTGATGGATTTGTAAATGAATTATTGGAAAAATTGTTGATGTCAATAAAGGAAGTACAATACCAGCAGACATCAATTAGGAATTTTTAAAACTTTGTAGGTTATTTGTTTAAGGGTTAGTGTTACCTTACTGTTGACACAATATTGTCATAAAATGGGCGTCTTTCAAGAATAAAACAATATTTTTCCTGTTTTATTTCCTTTTTTCTACTCAGATATTGCAGCAGAGGGTGACGCAGAAGGTGAAGATGCTAGTGTGAGAAACCTCAAAACAGCACGGAAACGAGGTAAGCTTAATCAAAATATGGTCACTAGGTCTTAGCTTTTCTTAGTTTGGATGTAATATGTTAGTGCAACTTTTCAAAATTTAATGGCATTTTAAAATATTGTTGAACATATCACTCATGTGAGAGGCACATTTGCTGACACATTTCAATCTCAAGAACATTGCTCCATCCTGATAAATCATTTACTCACACAGTTTAACCAATATTTTAGCAAAGCAACAAGAAACCTTTCACTTTTGTGAGTAAAAGTATGTGAATATCTAACGGGAGAAGCTTGTGTGCAGGATGGGCTAACTTGAGTTTTTTGTGTAATTGAGATATATATCACTTTGCAACTTATCTTACATACATTCTTGAAGCCAAAAACTTGCTATTGTTCACTTAAAATAGCAATTGTTGAGTGTGGAAAGTTCTAAATTTAAAACGAACTTGATAAGTTGACCAAAGTTAAATTTTGAAATGTTGTATTATGTCATATACTGCCTTTAGGTGCCTGTCCAAAGTATTCAGCAGTGTTTTTGTTGATATTAACATGATTACCTGTTGTAGTAGTTATTAAGTTATTGCGGTGATTTCTTTCTTGTTTGCAGTGACAGTTGCTGTGTTTATAACATTTTTCAAATCTTACTAAACAGACTTGGAAGCAATGTTATCCAAATTGTTACTGATGTGTAATTAAGATCTTTTTTCACAAGTTCTAGAAAAAGTATACTTTAGGTCTCAGACACTGGTACAAACCTGTTTTGGTCAATTTTAGGACCTACCAGTATTTGAACAATTCTACACAACCACTGGGTTTTTTTAAAGTTCAAATTAGAAAGTAATGGGGCAAATAACACAAGAGTTCAGATCTATATTGATGAAGATTCATCAACATTTTTTCAGTGCATATTGTATGTCTGGAATGGTCCAGATGCGGATTCCTGTTGTGTTTAAACCCGGGCCTATTTGTCTGCGCCTCCAAACAAATCACCCTTCAGTGCCTGCACACTCTTAGTGTGTGAGGTCCTCACTTGTACCAACCATTGAAACTAGATTGATGAGGATCCCAAAAAATCTACATCAATGTAGCTCACAGCTCTCATGTAGCTTGCCTGAATTGCCTGTTCAAACAAATCACCCTCTTCTAGTGTGAGGCCTTATCAACTCTTGGATCTAGAGTGAGAAGGATCTCAAATATACAATGTATCTACATCGATATAGATCCAGCTCTCATGTAGCTTGCCTGAATTAGTACCAAAATATGATGACATTTGCAGTAGACCTGGTAAAAGAAAAAAGGCAATATTTTTTAATCATGATAAAGATGGTTAGATACATTTCTGTTTTATGAAAGATGGCAAAAAATTACAAGAATATCATGCTTGTTTGTACATTCATTTTGAAAAATATGCTAACACGACTTTGATTTAATTTGTTGCCTTTGCACATTTATGCATTTATGATATGATAATGAGAATTGTCAGCTACTTATCAGTGATTAGTTAATACCTCACAAAATTACATTGCCCCTTCCCTGCCCTCCCCCCCCCAAAAAAAAAAAAAGAAAAAGAAAAAGAGGGTGATGATGATTCCTCAGAAAATACTTTCTTTCTTCCTTATTCATATCATCATTTTCCGCAGTCGTATTCAAAGTCTTAGATTTTTATTTATTGTGATAATATAGACCATAGCACAGGTGTTGTGTTTGATCTTTCATCTTTTTATACAGAAATCAACAAATCATACTCTGAAATATGTGCTAAACACTTGAAACAATAATAGTCATAATCTATGTAACATCGCACGAAAACATCAGTTTGTGTCCGAAATTTACTTGAAACAATAATAGTCATCATCTATGTAACATGGCATGAAAACTTCAGTTTGTGTCCGAAATTTACTTGAAACAATAATAGTAATAATCTATGTAACATCGCACGAAAACGTTGAGACCAATTTAGAATTTCATATAATAAGATTTATGCGGCTATGTCGAAAGTTTGCAGCAATCCCGATTTAGAGACATGGCTAATTGAAATTTAAAATGTTTGTTTTGATTGTGAAAAATTGCTTTTTTCGATGCAAATCATTTTTGTGAGGTGTTTACATTTGAAGTGATCTTTTCATATCATATCTACATGTATCTTGTGCACTTTCTTTCATCTTGCACATTTCATACTAACTCATTCTGGTCTATAGAGCACAGACAGTCTAGAATACCACGTTCTATAAGTGACGAGGTTTTGCAGAATTTAGAACAGCAAACGCAACCACAACCAACATCGGGAAAGAAAAAAGGCCGACGGCCACAATCAAAATTGTACGGTGGTAAGTACATGCACTGCCAGCTTCCCTCATGCAGTCATCATGTAGTGTCTTAGTAGTAACTATGTAGCAGCGGATTGTTGTTATATAAAGGTTCTGCACCTGTCAGTTATATGATTCACTGTTTGACCTGTGAATAGTTAGTAGTTTCTCCATTGTTTACGGTACTCGATACTCTCAACTAAGCTTTTGCAAAAAAGTTAAGCAGTCCCTACTTGTTTGTGTGCTGCAAAAGTTGAAAATTCATACTAAAAATTGTTCTACTTATAATGTATACAATGCTTCAGTTCAAATGTTCTGTCCGTTGATAACAATGCATTTTGTAAAATATTTTGTTAACCCATTAAGCCGAAAACATACTCGGCCTCCAAACAAAATTTTCGCTACCAAACATTTGGTTGTGACGTCAAAATGACGAGTGACCCCAAACAAAATAACGTCAACACCGAGTTGAGACCAAATAAAATTTCGCGCTAGATTGCACATGCTATTGAATTGCCATATACATTGGACCAAATGTTTTCTACCCCGTTCATACTTTAAGTTCGATGGCAAATATTTGGTGACGTCACGACCAAATGTTTGGTAGGAAAAATTTTGTTTGGAGGCCGAGTATGATTTCGCCTTTACTTATTCTATATTCAACGGAGGCAATAAGTAGAGATAATCCCCACTTGAGAAATTGCGATCCGTAACAATCCTTTTGTGTTTACATGAGAAAAAGAACAACTAAGATGCCTAGAGATTTTTGCTTTCGTCGAACACAATAGCCTATCCTATACTTTGATCGACAGGCCTCTTTTGTGCGGTAAAATTAAATTCATACTTCTTTTGTCATTTACGATTTAGTTTACGAAGTCCTTTGTCCTTTAATGAGATAACTTACGACAAACTTGAACAGACATAATGCAGTACACTCAAAGAAATTAAAAATGAAAAGCGGTGCTCGCCGCCATCTTGTTGTTGCTCATGGAGCAGAATTATTTTGCCTCCGGATTTATTCAGAAACAGTCCTGAATCCTGGTTCCTTGGGAGATCATGTGAATCTTCACTTGGCTTGTAGTCATGGGTGTTCATTTTATTTCATGTGCAAACCGTGTCCATGTGTTTGGCAGCATCCATAGACCTTTTCAAAATCCATTCGGAAATCTCCAGAACATTTATCACATGGCCATTTTTTAACCAATCACGTACAAGCTCATTTAGTATGCACGATTTTGTCAACAAAATTTCCTGAAAATTCTCTGTCATTTCAGTGCAATAAAAGTGAAAAATAAAAAGAACCAGACCCCTACATTATTAGATACACTAATTCTGAACAACTTTTTGCTGATGGTACCATAAGCTCACCGACACAAAGAGTGAAATTTCCATTTGAAATCGGCTGATTAAGCTTAAGATTTCAAGTCACATCAGGGCGATCACACTAAAAGTGACTCGATAGTGCTAACGCTAATTACAACAAATTCGAATTCTTACCCAACCAGTTAATGAGAACGCAAACTTAACATTCTGGTTATTGTGTTGAAGAGTCACTTTTTCTTTAAGCAATTGCCGGAAAGTGTAAAATCAGCTTAGGAAATTCTCGGAAAGTCATGTTTTGAAAAGTTCTATTGCGACTTGCTCTGAGCTAGATTCACCAGTTTTCCTCAAAGAGTCTCAAAGTGTGGCATGCGCAGCCGTAAAAATTTTTCATGTGAATGAAGAAAGTCGTATCTGCAATTGCTGCCTTAAGTTATTTTTAATAAACACCTAGTCACTAGATGGTGAAAAATCCCTCAAAATTTTACTGCCATATGGTTCTCCAGGTGACACCGTCACCTGAAGAACCATTTCAAGAGTTACTGACCAAAGACTGGAGATTATACAGTGTGCAATCCAAATTAATGACAAATGGCAGCTATTGCAGATACGATTTTCTTGCACTCACATGACGAAATGTCAGATGTACAATGACTCGACATCCATGAGCAGCGACATTCCAAGATGACCGTCATTCTATAGGATTTATACAGCGGTCAAATTAAAATGGCGGAGAGCACTGCTTCTCCTTTTTGATTTCTTTGAGTACACTAGCTAATGAACTATAATAGTTTGATTTGATTTGTGAACGCATGTCTGTGACAAATATGCAGTGGTCTCATGCGAGCATATATTTTCAAGGTTGTTTTGTTCGTATCTATCTGTGCACAAGACTCTGAGTATGCGCTCACAAATTAAATCCAACAACTATATTAATATGATTCTTCAGTGTGGAGTGGTGATAGGCCAAAGAGACGGTGGACGATCCTGGGGGGGGGGGGGCACTGACCTAGAAAGGTGGTACGGGTATGTGCGGCCCTCAAGATCCCCTTTTCACGCCTTATCTGCCGCTCCCTAGACCCCAATTTAAAACACGGTCTTTAGTTCGCAAGCCCTATTTTCAAATATTTTCAGTTCCCTAGCATCATTTATTGAAATTTAGTTCCCAAGACCCCCATTTCAAGGAAAATTTAGGAAATTTTGGCTTCCAGAGGCCAAATTAAGCCCCAAAAATCTCAAGGGCCATTTTTGGGTCACTTCAGTTCTCTAGACCCCCCCCCCCCCCTTTCTGGTTTCAGCACACTCCTACCAAAACCAAAGTTAGGTGCCCCCTCCGGGGGACCATCATATTTTGGTTGCTCTGTGGTGATGACTTCAAAAGGTTATTCCCTACACGTTGTTAATATTGGCCACTATAGCCTGTTAAAGGTATCCTCATCTAAGTCCCTGACTTGTAACACTCCAGAGAACAAGAGTATAATCATTTGTTATTGTTTACAACTTGTTTGCATTACAGAAGAGAATCTAGATGGAGAGGGACCGCATGGGAGACCACCAACAGGAACAGGAAGGCAGAGGAAAAAGAAGAAAATGGCAAGGTTAGGGTTATGTTACATGTACTATTTATAACCATTGACAATGATCTCGTAACTGACTGTCATGGTTCTTGGTCTGATGTTTCTATTTCTACTCTTAATTATGGACCAGATATAGTTGTCTTGTATAGATCCCACCCCACACAAGGGTAGAGTTAATTTCTGCCCATTAAAATCAATCCATTTTGTCATAATGGCATGTGTGGGTTCTGGACTCTACAAGTAGAAGCTTTCCTGTTACAGCTGATCTCTTTGTTACATTTCTTGACTTGTGGGATTTGTCTATTTGCAATGTAGCATTTTTTAATTAACTGTAGTGTAGTGTAATGTAGTTGTTAGCAATCTAGCTTTACAGAAATGGGACCGGGTTCAATTCCCGGGAAGGGTTGCCTTGCCGGAATGTAATCTCGGAATCTTTGCAAAGATGTCTTTGTCCGACTTGGTGGGAGCATTGGCTCAGATATTCAATCTCCTCTGTCCCTTACATGAAATATTTAGAGTTGGGTAAATATTTCATGGGAGATTGTTGTCTATTGGAGAGAATGTAAAGCCATGAGAATCAGAGAACCGTGTACAGAAGAGTCATACTTTTAATTTAATCGCAGTCAGTATAGTAAAGAGTAGGGTATTTTACACCTGATTGTTCCAAATTTGTTTTGGTCAAATTCTGGGACCCGTTTCATAAAGATTTGAATCAAGCGTACATTCGATTTATCAAGCGTAACTCTCAACAGAGACACTGGCTACGATCTGCCGGCCATCTATGACGTTCTGCTGTCATATGACCACCCTAGCGGGTGGTCATGTGACTGATGGGAGGATTTCACCACTACGCTGAATGAAGAGGTTAAGAGAACCTTGCAAGCTGCGTCGCTGCAAAATGAAGACTCTGAAAAGGTATTACTAAGCGTAAAGTAGGTTGATACAATGTAAATTTACGTTTGAAATCAAAGGTACGCTTGAATCAAATCTTGGATTTCAAAATCCGCTGTGTGTTAAATACCCACTCATTGATGCCCGCACATTAATTGGAAAAACAAGAAGAAATCCAAAAATCCAATACTCTTGAAAATCACTTATTTTATTATCACTAAAAAACCTTTGACTTTTGTTTCCATGTAGGATGCCAACTTCTGGAGATGAAAATTACCATGCTGATGGAGAAGGTAAATATTATTATAAGCCAAGCAAAAATCTATTGAACAGAACAAACAAAAATGCATAGTGAAGGGCCTCACTGTCTGTATATGTAACCCTAACCCTGTATTTCTGTTTACATTATCCAATAAATTATTGCTTTGCCTAAAGTTATTTGGTGAAGAGGAAGTATGATATTGAAAATTATTGACCGCAAAGTGTCATATCCAGGCGAACCTGAACCAAATAACAAGTTTACCATATCACTCAACCAATCTTAGTTATCAAACTATTTATTGATTTATTTTACTGCAACTTTTTTAGCATTATTTCACAAAAATTAACAAAATGAAAACTCTTTTGATCAGCTGCGCATCCCTATAAATTTAAAATGCAACGTTCCAACGCTTAGTGACAGAATACAATGTGTCTCGACACGCTCAGATACATGATACAAAACATGTACGAGTCGCTGTTTTTTTCAAATATAGTCATAAATTCTTTTAGTGGTATGATAAGGCCTAAAAATTGTTGTGATGCCCTTTCCCAACCAACCCTAAATCTGGCAAAAATCGGGTCTGGATTTTTTTAATACAATATTTTCTATAAACTTGCCGTTTCTAGCACAGAAACTCACAATATATGTGTTAATTTAACAAATCTTTGGTGTCCTGTCAAACATAACAAATGAAAGATCTTGTTTTGTCGTCATATGACTTAAGGGCCCTGTTAACCCTTTGATTTCTGAAATATTTCATGCTCTGTAACTCAGCAACGGATGATTAAATCCAAATAAAAGTATATGTTTCTAGAAGCGAATTTGCATACTGAACATGATGGTGAGGTCATTTTTGGACCAAAATGTGTCATTTTGGCCCTAGGTCTAAAAATCATGTTTTTTGGCCCAAAATTTTACGGGAAAGCTTACTAAATTTTGCTTTGGTAAAATTTCGAACCATTTTACTTTTTAGAATCTAGAAAGCAAAATCTAGGAACGCTTTTTTCAAATTTTGGATTTTTTTCTTAGTTTTTGAGATATTGTCAAAAATTGATCTAAAAATCTCAAAAATCCCACTGCTGACACAAATTTTGGTGTCAGCAGTGGGATTTTGACCTATTTTTGGCAATATTTCAAAAATGAAGAAAAAAATCAAAAATCTGAAAAAAGCGTTCCTAGATATTGCTTTCAAGATTCTAAAAAGTAAAACAGTTCAAAATTTTACCAAAGCAAAGTATAGTTAGCTTTCCCGTAAATTTTGGGGTCAAAAACATGATTTTTGGACCTTAGGGCCACAATTTCACATTTTGGTCCAAAAATGACCTGACCAGCGTGTTCAGTATGCAAATTCACTTGTAGAAATGTATACTTTTATATGGATTAATTATTCGTTGCTGAGTTACAGAGCAAAAACTACTTTCTGAAAATGGAGGGTTGACAGGGCCCTTAACATGCATAATTTTACAGATTTTTAAGGTCAAAATCTCCTTCAGGAAAAGTAAAAAAAAAAAAATAATAATCTCGACCGACTGACCCGACTTTAAAGTTTTCCCCAAAAGGGGCAACACAACATTATTTTTTCTTGGCCTTATATTATGGGCCCAATATTAATAATATGAATAGTCCGTTAGGGGAAAATTGCCTGTGATTTCTGTGCATACCCAACCGCTGGTTTGATAGGAAACCAGCAGTCCTTAATTATGAGAGTCTAGCATTGAGACAATGATTAATGGGCTATAAAACTCCAGGAAGCATAAACTGTTTATTTATTGTTTGCTGTCAGAACGTCAATGTTTTTAAAGAAAGAAGGTACCATTGACTCTTGGTTAACTTAATATCAACCTCTGATATATTCATAGCGTTATATTCTTGGGATCTCTCTATATACAGTTGTGTGCCATGGTTTAAAGATGGATTTGGGGCAATTTTGGTATAGTGACCCGGGTATAAGTGTTTTCAAATTTTGTCAGGTATATTAATAATGATCTGTTTTTTATTTGCTGGTATAGAGATTGGTCCAGGATGATGGGGTCATGTTATTTTGATAACCCCCTTCTTCCAAATTTGTGCTCCTATTAAAAAATGGGGCCACTCATTCAAATATGTTTGTAGAATAAATAAAACATGAAATATGAATTTATGAAAAGTGCAACACTGCAAATCCCGGTGCATATCGCCATGTACATAGCTGTAAATTCGACTTTCAAAAGTCAGCATGGCACATCCCTATACCAAGCCCTGTACTATAAAGTTAAGAACCCCCAAACCCTGGGTTAAAGTACAAAGCACAGATTTAGAATTAAGACCTTGTTTTGACCAGGTCCATTCATAGGTGCAATTAATTAGTGAGTTATGAACAGTACGTTCTTCTTAAGAGTGGCATTCTTTTTTGGACTGAATTTTGTTTCACTCAAAAAGAGTGACATTTACTTGTTTGGAGTGAAATCAAATATGGCTTCACTCTAAAAGAGTGAAATGTCACTTTAAAAACTTCACTCTTTGTGAGAGTTAAAATTGCCACTCTTTTTAAAGATTGGTCACTCACAAGAAGAGTTGTGTAGGTGACCATTCGAATGGCAATTTTAACTTTTACAAAGAGTAAAGTATAACTCTAAAAGAGTGACTATCTGCTCTTTTTGAGTCACTCGAAAAAGAGTGAAATGGCATTCTTTTTAGTGAAACAAAATTGACTCCAAGAAAGAGTGACCGTTCAATCTTTTCATTTTAGAGTGTACAAGTAACACTATGGTGATGAATAATCAGTTATTGGTTATAAATTCAGAGTGGCCTGACATAGCATAGTGCAACTTGATACAGTGGAACCTCTTTAACACGAAATCTCTTAACCCAAAAACCCTGATAACACAAACTAAATTTTCAAGTCCCTGACACTAAATTTGTATGTAATTAATGATGGATAACACAAAGTCCTGATAACACAAAGTAAAATGTGTAGCCCTACAGATTTCATGTTAAAGAGGTTCCAATGTACTCAATTTAAGTGTGTGTCATGTCCAAAGTATATTTCTTGAGCTGCTTTGATCTACTTTCATGATACAAATAGCCATATTCTGTTTTCCCCTTATGGTTTAACTGTAACTCATTCTAACTCTCCCAACTCAACTATTTATTCTCTATACCCTCATAGTTCAAGTGCATGATTACTATACAATTTCACACACCATTTTCTGTCAACCATAATCTAAACAAACCCATTTCATAATTGACATTGAAGGTTATGTGAGCTGTCATTTCATAGTGCAACTTTTTCACAGGGATTTTTACCATAATGCCTCATTTGGTTAGCAGCATGGAAAACAGTGCAGATCACTTTAACTTCTGCATCTCCATCTGTATGTGCATTGAGTTTTAAGTTCGTATAGATATGTGAACTGTATGAATTATAATACATGGTAGTCTGCATTGTACTGATTCATTCTTGCACTATTATTGTTTGACCTAATAGGTAGCCTTTAGTTTAAGCCCTAACCCTTTTTCAACCATGGTGCGATGTGCCGTGTTTAGTGAAGGAAATAAAAAACAAAAACAAAGAAGGAACACTCAACCGCAATTAGTTTACAGTTTACAACTGACTGCACTTTTATTGAAATATTAAAAATGTTTTAGGTTGATGTCAGATAATTAGTTTTATGTCAGTTTGACTTTCAATAATGAGTCAGTTTGACTTTCGATAATGACTAGTGCCAAATAATTTCTAGAAAACAAATTGTCGCACCGTATAATAGACTTGACACATTTGGCCTAGTCTCGACTCTTAATCACCAGGGCCCAGGCAATGAGTGTCCTGGTTCGAATCCGGTGGGCAGCATTGTGTAGTGTCCTTGAGCAAGATATACTTACCCTCATGTGCTCATGTACTTACCTCTCCAAAAGGTTTCAAGTTAATTTGTACCAGCACTCTTTAGTGCAGGGAAGGTAACAGACTTGTGATGAAGGAGGTTTGGCGATCCCCTCAGCACAAATATTACAAAATAGAGGAGTCTGGCCCAATCGCTTTGAAAGAGAGATGGGCACTCCACGTGTATAAATACAGGCCGTCCCCTTTACCGTTACCTTATGAAAGACTACATCCTTCAATGTTGCAGTATGTATCATCTTTTTAGTGCTAAATCTTGCTCAGAGTCAAAATTCCATGCTGCCATTTTATGTTTTGTTTATTTTAAATCCCAGCAATGTCAGTGGACAGGATGTTAGCAACAGATGATTTCATTACTGGAGATAAGCAAACAGATGATGCACAACAAACAAACCAGCAAACCTCCCAGGTCCCAGTACTACCAAGTCAACCTGTAGAAAGATTATTCATGGAGAGGAAAAGTAAGTTTGGAAACAAGCTGAATTTTTAGGTTGACCGATAGAATCGGAAAAGACCTTGTGTCTGCCTGATTTGTGTGTCAGTCTGTCTGACACATAAATTGGGCTGACATAAATAACATTAATGTGTGGGTTAAAGTTATGAAGGGTCCCAATAATAATAATAATAATAGACGCTTCATATATAGCGCTGAATCCAACAATTGATCTCAACACTTTACACAAATATATAAAAAATACAAAACCATAAACAAAATCAATGCAGAGAATATAACAATGCAAAATGAAAATCAGAAACAGATTAAAACAAATGTGTTTTGAGTTGACTTTTGAAAGTCTTAACAGAAGGTGCTGCTCGGATGGTAAGTGGCAAATTATTCCAGAGTTTTGGACCTTGTACACTGAATGATGTCTTATATCTCGCACAACTCCAAAATAAGATGCAGGTAATAGCTAATCAATCTTGGCACTTGACCGGCCAGTATCTGATGGTATGAATAGTGAGTTGTCTTGAGTGTCAAACAAATGACATAAGTGGTGCAATTACTTGAATTTCTTGTAATGTGTAGTTAAAAGCAGTGCATCATGCAAAAGTCGCACATGTAATAATAGCCATTTTGTCAACCTTTTTGCCAGAGCATTCTATCCACGAATGATTGCCATGTAGTTAAATAGGATTCTACTGACTAAAATTTCAATTAATTATGATCATCTGAGACCGAGGGTACCAGCGTAGGTTAAAGTTAGAAAACCATCAACCATGTCAAAATTTGCCACATTAACTGCAGCTTGTGTGCTTTGATGTTGACTCATTTTACTCGTAAATTTAAGTGCATTTTGTCAAGTGAGTGCAAAAAAGTTAAATCTGCAATAGCTACTGTTTTACAAAAATTTGCACTGCACACTGTATAATATGTCCAGATTTAGGTCAGCAGCTCTTAAAATGATTCTTCAGGTGACAGGTCATTTCAAGAGCTACTGACATATAGGAGAGAGATTATGAGATTTTTCGCATTCTGGTAATAAGGTGTTAAATCAATATCCTGGATCCGGGGGG
>JXSR01S034880.1:25023-36821 GCA_000969725.1 Ophiothrix spiculata
AATAATCTTTATAATTTCATCTTCTACAATCGGTTTAAGAAAAATGCTCCGATTATGAGGTGATTTGATATAATCGTAATAATTCTTGCCGGTATTCTGAATTTTTCTAAATCTGGTCCCACATTCACAAAAAAATCATTAAATTCATTAGATATGAACATCGGATCGGTGATGAAACTTCCAGAGTCATTCCTTTTGAATTGGTCGGATGTACGTTGTTTTTGGGTACGACCAATTACACTATTTATTGTTTTCCAAGTTTGACGCATATTATTTTTTGAGCGCTCAAATGTCTTAAAATAGTAAGATCGCTTTGATTTCCTGATAAGACTATTTAATTTGTTTCTAAATGTGTTAAATTTTTGTCGTTTATTTTCATTTGGACAGTTTACGTAATCTTTATATAGTTTGTTTTTATGATTGATAATTTTAAGATCACTCCCAAAAATTTCGTTTTTGTTACTCTATCTAATCTAGTACTGTCTAAGATAATATTGATCTGATCTATGCTTGACGTCATTTTTGGAGTGCCCATAATCATGTAATTTGTTTTTGTAGCATTAACAGAGAGTTTGTTGGCTTTAAACCAGTTACTAACTTCAGACAATTCTTTGTTTATTACAGGAATTTGGCTAACAATATCATTACTTGAGAATAGAATAGTCGTATCGTCTGCAAACAAAATAAAGTCTAATATTGATGAAGTATTGGTTATATCATTGATTTACAAAATGAAAAGTAAGGGGCCTAATATTGAGCCCTGTGGGACTCCACATAATATATTTTTAAGAGTTGACTTGTTACAATCATATTGTTTTCTCTCATGCAAGTAACTCCGAAACCAATCATGAACTATCCCCCTTAAGCCATAATGGTCTAATTTATGAAGCAAAATGTTATGATCTATTGTATCAAATGCTTTAGATAGATCCAGATACACCCCAAGTGTGGTTTTGTTTCTTTCGACAGCGAGATTGATTTTATCAACAAGCTGCATGACGGCCATATACGTTGAATGATGCGCCCTAAATCCATATTGTTTAGGATTTAGGATGTTATTTTTGTCAATGAATTCAATGCACCTGTTAAAGACCAATCTTTCGAGTATTTTTGAAAAACAAGGCAACACTGACACTGGTCGATAGTTGGAGAATATTTCATTGTCGTCTTTTTTATAAACAGGAATCACTTTAGCTATTTTAAGCTGATTTGGAAATGTGCCAGTTTTTAGGGATAGATTAAATATTGCTGTCAACGGACAGGCAATCTCATTTGCTACTCTTTTTACAATCAAATTTTTAAAACCATCATGCCCTGCACTCTTGTTTGTGTCAAATTTACCAATAATCTTTATAATTTCATCTTCTACAATCGGTTTAAGAAAAATGCTCCGATTATGAGGTGATTTGATATAATCGTAATAATTCTTGCCGGTATCTGAATTTTTAACGCTAAATCTGGTCCCACATTCATTCACAAAAAAAATCATTAAATTCATTAGATATGACCATCGGATCGGTGATGAAACTTCCAGAGTCATTCCTTTTGAATTGGTCGAATGTACGTTGTTTTTGGGTACAACCAATTACACTATTGATTGTTTTCCAAGTTTGACGCATATTATTTTTGTCTCAAATAGTAAGATCGCTTTGATTTCCTGATAAGACCATTTAATTTGTTTCTAAATGTGTTAAATTTTTGTCGTTTATTTTCATTTGGACAGTTTACGTAATCTTCATATAGTTTGTTTTTATGATTGATACTTCTAAGTAGGCCCTTCGTTATCCATGGAAATTTAGGGTCCGTTTTGCGATTACTTTTACATTTTTTAAGAGGTATACATTTATCATATAACTATCATAAGACATTTCAAAGAGTAATTTTAAGCATGATCATATGCAAGTTTAAACAAATGAGTTTTCAAGGTCTTTTTGAAAGTGTCCAATGAATTACAAAAACGAAAATTACCAGGAAGTGAGTTCCAGAGTCTAGGGACACAAGCACAAAAGGCACGATCACCATATTAAGAGCAAAATGTGATTTCAGTTAACTTCAAATGATGTAGCTTTGTTGGATTGATTGAGGGAAAATTATCTAACAATAAAATGATCTCATTGATTAGCTGGTATAAATATGATATTAATGCTATTTAACAAATTTAGACAATCTCATTCAGTAAGAATTAAAAAAAAAAAAAAAAAAAAACATTCAAAAATATATCTATTTTATGATTACCAGTTATTTCAACCATCCGAATGTCAAGCAAGTATATTGTTTCAACTTCATCGTTATATTTAATATATCATAATTGAATGTTACTTAATTTCCTGCAGTTTTATTAAACCATTCAAGATCTGTTATTGAGTGGATTAACATAATAATGACACGTCTGCAATATTTATATCCAATGTTTAAATAGTTTCTCATGAACTTAATTTTCATGATTATTCATTTATAACATGACCTGGTTTTGCGTCACGAATAGGTCCATCAAATATCATGGATCTGTTACATCTTACCCTAAAAAATTGTAGAAAACATGCATTTTTGCTAAAACTTCATAACGTATTTGTGAAAGTTTGGTATCATATGAAAGGTCTATTTATACTCTAGTTATGTACAAAAAGTGAACTTCTCATGATTTTATATTTGAAAAAGCAATAAGGGAACACGATGGATCAGGTGGAGGCGGCGACGGTGGATGCGGCGCGCATAGGATTATCACTGGTCTACAAATTTTACAAAAATTCGAGTATCTGAGATGAAATATACCTTCCTTTGTCAATTTTGGGCTGCTGAACACGAATATGACCATTAAAAAATCTGATTAGCTCTAGTTTTTAAGAATTTTGCGATTCAATATTTTACATGGCAACGTATAGGAGCAATACACAATGCAGTAGATCTACATGAATTTTAAGTATATACAGTTACACAGATTATGAAGGTTCTACTGATGCTTCTTTAGACTTTGGTTTTTTCTTGTACTTAATATCTGGGCCATCTCTTTTTAGGAACAACAGAAATCTCACAATAATGATGTGCTTTATTTGTCTTGATAACGTTTCTCTAGGCCTTAGATCGAAACTTTCACCTTGTTATCACCGACTGCACCATAGTTGACAGGAAATGAATCGATGTGCTTGAAGTAAATGGAATTTGAAGGGCATATTGCAGCCCAACTTCCAATGGCATAGTAGCATGTCTTCCATAATTTTTTTGTGTAAATGCCAGCTTCATTATTTCCAAAGAAATTGTTAACAACTTGGGAGTCTTCTTTTGCTTCCTATGATGCAATCAAATGCTTCATCTAAAAAGTTCACGGATTTGAAGAACAACAAATACACCCTCTATTGCTTTACTCAGCTTTAGGAATTAAGTACTAAGGCTCTGTGGAATGCTGATCCATGGCCTTAAGGGGGGATATTACCTTACTTTTGACCAACTTTGTAACACGATTTTCACAATGTTACCAATGACTTAACCGGTAGTGTTGTATATCACCTTGAAGCTTGGGTCGAGCCCTTTCAAAATATATGTATGATTTTGAACTCGTTGCCATGGTAACGGTGTAAGGCCTCTGATTGGCTAAACACTAGAACGAACGGAACTAAAGAATGGAATGTTGCATGTACACCATATTTGAATGAAGGGTGTATGAGGATAATACGGAGGGAACCATGGATCCAGATTTTTTATTCGGTTGCCATGGTAACCAGGAGTCGACCAATCAGGTAATTTTGCATCATAATTCAAATTTGGAAATGAAATTCAAAAATCATGAGCCTACTTTATTTCGTTTTTGAGTTACGCTTGTTTTCGTATCGCATGTTTGCGATTTTTCGACTTTCGAGATATAGGCCTTTAAACATTGGCAAAAAATAAAAATTTGAAAAAATAATAAATAAGATACTCAGGCTATAAGTTACTATTATATTATGAAAGATAATAAATTAACACACATTTTGAGCCCATTTTGGTCAAAATCGGATTTAATTTAGCAGAGTTATGGATTTTTTAAAATAGCATGTTTAAATATAGCCGAGTGAGATAAAATAAAGAAATACATAAGAAAGTGGCAAACTCGGAAATTTTGGTTGCATATGATTCACAATGCATTATCTTGATAAAATAATTGATTTATTTAATAGGAAAATGTAATTATTATATTAAAATTTAATTTTAATGAAAATCCTCACAATTACAGGTTGAGCGTCTTCTGTATACAAATGTTTAGGAAAAGCGTCAAGAAATTTGTGACTTCCGTTCTTAAAATTGCCATAACTTCGGAACCGAATGTCCGATTGAACTCAAATAAAAAGCATTATAAAGTAGAAATTCTGTAGTTTTTCCTTGTGCTATTATCTCATTTTTCTGATCTAAACGATTTGGTTGGTCAAAAGTAAGGTAGACCCCCCCCCCCTTAACAAAGTTCTTCATTCTTTATGAGTTCCATTTTTAGTAAAACCTTGTTTTGGTCTACAAGTGAAAGACATTGCACATATTGAGTTCCAGATAAGGCCAGTCTCATTGAATGACATTAACGAAAAGCAGTTGGTGGGAAGATCTTGCTCAACCGTCCCATTCACAAAGAAAACAACAATACTATGTGTAACCTCATTGAGAACAAGCAATCTGTCATTGTATTGGCATACTTAATGCATTCTAAAAAGTTGCTTTACATTGTCAAGTTTATTTCATGTAAAAGTACTCGCTGAGACTCAATACTGATCAATCAATAACATCAATAAAACACCTCCACTAATTAGGACTTACTGGTTTCATTTAAACCATCAACATCAACTGACTCAGATTTTCCAGTCAACATTTTTAACAACATCATGACAGGATACCAAATCACCTATCATCTTCTTCAGACTCAAAATGTTAGTGGCTTAAACAAGTTATGTAATCAGTTTATTATCCTACTTCATTAAAAATACTTTCAATGGACATGAGAAGATGAAATAACATTAAAAGTAAGGTTTCTGTACTCAACATTGTGCTACTCCCTATATTGCCTATTAGCTCCTATTGTGGTACACAGTATACCACTGGGGTTGTGTATCTTTAAAACAAGAGCTAACTAGCATTTTTAAGCATCATTTTTGGTTTCAGTGACCCAAAATTAGTCAAGATTGACTCTTTTCATTTAAGATACTTTTTAGCTGTAGACCAGTGTTACATGCAAAAGTGTACGAAAGTTATGATTTATAAACCCATGTAATACTAAAAATAAAAATGCTTGGATCATAATTTTTTGAATATACTTTAATGAGATATGTATAATTCTAAAGCATGTATCAAATATTGACATGTCATAGAATGGTTTATATGGAGGTAATTTTCTTTATACATTACTGTACAAAACATGCATTTACACTCGAAAACTTTAAAACGGCATATCTTTTGACCGAGTCAACGTAAATGGTAAAACTTGAAAAAGATTCATCAGGATTGTTCATAGTTCAAATTATTGATATAGTTCTCAAATACAAATCCAAATTTTGGTACTCACGGCTAGATGACGTCATAGCCGAACGTAAAGGATGCTGCTTGATGATCTGGTCGTAGACTGGACGTCATCTAGCCGGACTAAGGATGCTAGGATCTAGAAACAGTGTGGAGTGACCAAGACTCCTGATAGGACGTTGAAATATTTCCGTGAGTACCAAAATTTGGATTTGTATTTGAGAACTATATCAATAATTTGTAAATGGTAAAAGTTATGCATTTTTCAAAAGGAAACTGGTCAAGGAATCCAATTATGTGATTAATTTTAGGTAGTGTATACATGAAAAATCTTTTGATTGATAAACGTCCCAAAAATTAATGAGTCGTTTCATAGATTTTTACCATCCTCAATATTTTGACCACAATGAAATTGGTCACCAAATGAATTATTTTATGGAAGGCTATCATTACATCCTTCAAGTAATGTTTGTGTCATCTGTATACACCTTTCCCCAACAAAATCTCATTATGCCAAGTTAGTTGACCAAAATGCAGTTTTATTTCATTTTGCACCCTGTATAATTTTTACCAATCCCTAAAAATTTGACCTATTCAGGAAAAAATTGAAATCCTCGGAAAGTAAGCTTTCCAGCAATATCTAACTTTGTAGGTTTTAGGTGTATATATTCAGAGTTACGATCCGTTGAATACAAATTGGAATGGTTTTACCAATGTTTTTGTGTGAAACAAAAAATATGACCAGTTAATAACTTATGTCCATCTTAGTATCTCATGTTAGCTGTGCTTTTGTCTCGACCCAAGCCCCACCCAACTCATGTTTCTTTTATAATTTTATGATGAATAGCATCATGTTAGTTATTTTGAGGTTTGGTTCGTTTAATAATTACGTATTAATTATGGAGAGTTTATAATTAAACTCTTGGAAATTATTATTTTCGTTATTGTTTGCTGTCTATTTTCAGCAGTCTCTTGAGAAGTGTCATGTTTATCGAGGTGAGCCATCACAAATGGCTTTTGTTTAGGACCCTTTGGTTCATTGTAAAAGTTGAGGTACAAACACCCCACCCCTCTCTTCGGACCTGATCTCAGTCATCTGATTTATAGCTTGGTCACAATAATCGTACGATCAGCTTACGAGCAGTGTTTAGTCCATCTAATAGGACCACGCGACGCCCTCGCTGCTCGTGGTCCTTTTAAACGGACTAAACACTGCTCGTCAGCTTATCGTGCGATTATTGTGACCGAGCTCTTATATACAGTACTTTATGTATATATTGATATAACAATAAACAGAAAGTAAATAGAGCAAATATGCCGGTTTTATTTCAAACAAACGGAAACAACATTAGTGCTATTTAGTGACAAAACTCTATGTCAAACTTATTAAAAGAATACATTAATCAAAATTATTTTATTTATAGTTAAAATGGTTTTGTTTTTGCATAACCGACTAGATAATGTATGGATCTATAAACTTCACATATTAACTGAATATGATACAACAAGCTACTGGATATAGTATTGAGTATGTCGACGTTTTAGTTAACGTGTAAAGGTAGGGTTTCAAATAGCAAAGTATTACGTTTATAGCTGAAAAATATCAAATGTAACTAGTTTACACATTAGGTAGATAGAATGTCATAATCCTACTCTAGAACAAGAACATATGCAGTAGAAACCCATTATAAATCTGATATAAGATAAACCCTGTTACAAAGATTTGTTTCCTATATACCATTATACTAATTTCTTTTGTTTTTTATTATATTCAAACCCTGATATAACGAATGTTTGGATAAAAAGAATTAATTTCTCTGTCTTACCAACTTCGTTATAAAGAGTTTCCACTGCATATCATTTAACCAAACAAACTCTATGATTTGTGTTACCAGTTGCTCATACAATGACTATCAATTTAGATTATGTTAAGGTTTTTGGTGTTAACAGATGTTGTGTTAAAGAGTTTATGTGTGGCCTTATGGTGTAATGGGGATATATACTATCCAGTTATTCTGTAGGCAGATGTGGGGCTGTGTGTGCTACTGTTTTTCAACTATCTTTTTTTTTTCTTTCCATAGTAACAATACGCATAATATTTTTGCAATGAATGTAATTGAGAAATTACCATCATAAGCTTTTATTTAATGGTCGTTTTGTATCACTTTACACACGATAGCAAGTTCTTTCTTTACGATTGATGAAGACAACGAAGGGCGTTAAACCATTTGAGGGGATCATTTGAGGAGAGCACTTTCAAGTGAATTTCGATCTTGAAGCTTCTTAACTGTTATATAAAACAGTGGCGTAACTCCTATGGGCTCGGGGTGGGCAAACCCAAGGGGCACCCGGGTTAGGGGGTCACCCTGAGTTGACCACACAAAAAAAATGTAGGGGGGGAGGGAAAAGGACAAAAAAAAAGGAAAGGAAGGAGGAAGGGAGAGAGAAAAAGAAAAGGAAAAAGGATAGAGAGAGAGAGGGGAGGCAGTACTGGGAGAGGGAGGGGAGGGGAAATAATCTATACCCTCCTCAACTGCGAGCCCAACTGACTTTTGCCACTTTTCATTGTATGGAACTATGGGTGCCCTTTCATGAAAAGGTACCCAATCGGCACTCACTCGGGTGCCCTTTTTACTCGGCCTTTAAATTCAATGAAAAAGCAGCAGTTCGGATTTATTATTTGGCACCTCATCGTATGGATGCCCTTTCAAGAAAAGTATTTTAATTTTAATAGACCTATGCATAGCTTGTTCTTTTTTTTAACACACAATTTTATGTTTTAAGGAGGAAAAGTTGGGTCAAATTGCCAGTCGTACAAAACTGCTGCGGAAACAAACCATTAGTATGATATTATTTTATGTTTGAAACACTGTCTTTATAGTGAAAATCTTGGTACTTTTAAAATGTCCAAGGGCATTTTCCTCTGGACCTCACCGGGGCCCTTTAGCGGGCCCCTTGACCCCACGCCGTAGGCGCACGCGCGCGTTGCGCGCTTCGATATTTAGGGGCACCTTTATAAAATTGCCCACGGGCACCCGCTATACCAAAGTTACGCCACTGATATAAAAACATAACTCATGTCGAGTACCCCATTTTGTCTGAAGTGAATTTGTCTAAAAAAGGTCCTTATCATTCCCAACATATTTAATATCTGTAGTAGTCATGATAGTGTCGTGGGGAAAAAGATGAGCAAACAAAGTGAGATTGGTTTTTTTTCCTGCTCTTACTTTCCATCTCAGACGATCACAACATGCAAAATATAGACTATAGCGAATGTACGTTGTCTAAAAGTCAATTTATTCTTAATGCCCGGAGACTGTTTTTACAGATAGCGATCCTTAAGTGTGATTTTGTTTTGGGTGTGTTTATCTAAGTTCTGCAAGGCAGTCAAACCCTGTTACAAAGATTTGTTTCCTATATACCATTATACTAATTTCTTTTGTTTTTTATTATATTCAAACCCTGATATAACGAATGTTTGGATTTGATTCTAAAATTCTCTCAGCTATAATTTCAAAGCTTACAAACTCATTGTAAATGTGACCGTCCAGCCCAAACCAGCAGTAAATGCCAGCTCTTGTCATTTTCACTTTTTTAATTAATTACAAAGACCATGCTTTAAGAATTACAATGACACCTTAATCAACTTCATATGAATTCCAGAAGTCAAGTTATGGTCCGTCAAAGGTTGTCAGGGAGTAAAACGTATAACTGAGATAAACGCGTTCAAAGATTAGTAAGCCCTATATATTTTCTGTTGATCGTCTTAAGAATATGCCAATTTATTTCACATTTCCTATCATGTTCTTGAAATGAAACTTTGCTGGTATTTTGTAGTAAGCACTAGGATTGTAAATCTGTCAAAAAATCAATTTCGGCAAATTATGACCTTGACATGTATTTTCACTTGTAGCGCAAAATGAAGTTTCTGGCATTTACTGCTCATACGGGCTGGAAGGTCACAAATGATATACTGAAACCGAGGCTTATTATAACCTGAATAGTGCTTTTGCCAGAGCAGCCCACAGTATTTATATTTGTACTTCTAACATAAATTACCATAATGGATCAATTCACGCTGTCGATTTTTTACAAAAATAAAATTATCAATTATTCAAAAATATATTCTTCATATGATGTTTTTAAATCCACAATCCATATCCTAAAACAACATTTATTTAGTTATGATTGATTACAATTACAAACTTGACGTTGTCTAGATTCTTCCTTCGGGTTACTAATTGAATAATTTATCTTTACCTTTTTGTCAGTGATACTGTAAACGTACATACAAATACAAAACAGATAGATAGCTCTACGAGTTTCCACTGATGTGGATATGAATTATTAAAAACATTGTTATGGAATGAATTGTTCATGTTTTATTCAACTAGAGTAGTCTGACAAACCTAAACAAAAACACATGTGTATTCGTTTGCTGCAAAAGAAAGCATCTCCAACATTTGATTTAAGAAATAGATAAATTTGTGTCTACTTTTTATCTTCATTTTAATCTTGAGAAAAGTAGAGATGAATATCTGATTAGCCTCCCTTATTTCTCTTTTTCTTCTGTTTCGTCTTGCCCTTTAGTTCGCAGAGAGAAATCAATGTACAAGTTAAAAGTTGACTCAAATTTGTCTACATTTAAAATATCTCACTTTCTTTCTTTTAGGCGCTTTACCAGATTATTTTGCATTAAAGAATGTGCTGCACCTCCGGAAGATATTAAAGAGAGCTTCATGTTCAAGACTTAAACCATCGTTAACTACTTACCTCCTTAATAGTTATCAACGATATTAGGCACTATAGAAATTGTCGCTACTCGCAAAATACACGAGGCTATAAACAGTCTTGAAACATTTAATAAAAAATCTGATATTGAATTATTCCGATTTGTCTGCCTCAAACAAGAGAAGATATCGTGTATATCCCATCATACATTGCTTCCTGTGGGATTATTTGTATAGGAAGTCATGTGAGTAGTTAGTGCCGAAATGACCCTAAATCAAATTTAATTATTGTAATCTTGCATTTTGGGTATGTTTCATCACTAACTACTCACATGACTTTCAGTCCAAAATTTCCCATAGGAAGCAATGCATGATGGGATACTCACGATATCTTCTCTTGCCTCCATCTGTCTCGATCGTTCCTGGAGGCGTAAATTAAGCAAATAATGGACCAGAATTAAAGCAATTCTATAAGAACCTACTAACAGGGTGCGATGCTCCCTATCCTCCATTACTTTTGATTTTATTGACTGAGTAAGTTTGTATTAATTTGTATCTTGTATATATATATGGATACCCTCCAAATGATTTGACCCGTAATTCTACTTGTATTGGTGTAGGAAAGAGCCTTTGTGCATTTGGTGTACTTGCTTCATGATAAACAAATTTTTAGACAAATATGTTTATGGATGCCCTTAGTTAGCATGGTTGGCTAGTTATAATTCTTCATAAACTGAATTAACATAAATCTATTTTTGAACCAAATATTTTAATATTGCTTTAATACAACAACATCTTAAATCGAATCTTTCCCACGTATGTCTTATTCATAGTCTAAGTTGCAATAACTCATATAGTACATATTGCACTACTGAGATTATAATAATATTGTAATCACTCTGAGACATAAGCTTTTATCAAATTTCACTGTTCATTTTAGAATTTTTCATTAGTCAAAAGGATTAAATTTAGAGCTTGTACTTTAAAATGATGAAATGATCATGTTCGAAAGTCAGTAGAAAGACGGTTGACATTTAAATATGGAGGGAAAATAATGCTTCAATGCTGAGAAGTGTTCAAATATAGCCATAAGCAAAAACCAACTGTATAATCATGTCATTTTTGATCAAACTATAAAAAGTTATCTTTGATCCCGATAAGTGTCTTATTATTTATATTTCGGTGTTAAATTACGGTAGTCTTTTTCCTGTAATGGTTTAAGTTATATTTTACTTGGTGTTGTTTTGAAAAATATGGCACCAGAGATAAGTTAAAAACATCAAATTTCCGTGCATTTGTAACTTTGATCGCATTGCTCTTCGGGAAGAGAGGCAATGTCATTACAAGGTGGACACCATACTCATACACACAAACGAGTAAACTGGGTATTTTTTGTTAAGAATGTGCGATGTACTCGAGTACATTGCAAAGGGTATCATAATTGTAAAATTCTGGAAATTACGGTATAGTATACAATTAGTGTAGCCGCAATTAGTATCCCGTTATCATTTTGTGATTATTTGACCAAATTTTGGTCAAAGATAGAGTAGACACCCAGGATGAAGAAAAGTTAGGGTGGCAAAAATGTACCTGTTG
>JXSR01S034880.1:53673-71565 GCA_000969725.1 Ophiothrix spiculata
ATGGGTCTCAAACACTAAGAATCAGTCAAGAACAATTGTGCAGACTCCATTTTGCAGTCAAACCAAAAATCAAGGGTTTTCCCACAGACTATTTCTCTATGGCTTAGATCGAAACGTTCATCTTGTTATCACCAACTGCACCACAGTTGACAGGAAATGAATCGATGTGATTGAAGTAAATGGATTTTAAGGACATATTGCAGCCCAACTTTCAAAAGCATAGTAGCATGTCTTCCACAAATTGTTTGTGATAATATGCCAGCTTCATTATTTCCAAGGAAATTGTTAACAACTTGGAAGTCTTCTTTTGCTTCCTATGATTCAATCAAATGCTTCATCTAAAAGTTCATGGACTTGAGGAACAACAAATACACCCTCTATTGCTTTACTCAGCTTTAGGAATTAAGTAGGAATGCTGATCCATGGCCTTAACAAAAGTTCTTCATTCTTTATGAGTTCCATTTTGAATAAAACCTTGTTTTGGTGTTTTGGTCTACAAGTGAAAGACATTGCACATATTGAGTTCCAGATTCAAGTTGTTGCTGGTAAGACCAGTCTCATTGAATGTCATTAATGAATGGCAGTTGGTGGGAAGATCTTGCTCAACCGTCCCATTCACAAAGAAAATAATAATACTATGTGTAACCTCATTGAGAACAAGCAAGATAGTAATGATTTTAGGGTCAACGCAAATCTGTCATTGTTTTGGCATACTTAATGCATTCTAAAAAGTTGCTTTAAATTGTCAAGTTTATTTCATGTAAAAGTACTCGCTGTGACTCAATATTGATCAATCAAAAACATCAATAAAACACCTCCACTAATTAGGACTTACTGGTTTCATTTAAACCATCAACATCAACTGTCTCAGATTTTCCAGTCAAAATTTATAACAACATCATGACAGGATACAAAATCACCTATCATCTTCTTCAGACTCAAAATAGTAGTGGCGTAAACAAGTTCTGTAATCAGTTTATTATCCTACTTCATTAACCATACTTTCAATGGATATGAGCAAATAAAATAACATTTAAAGTAAGGTTTCTGTACTCAACACTCCCTATATTGCCTATTAGCTCCTATTGTGGTACATAGTATACCACTGGGGTTGTGTATCTTTAAAACAAGAGGTAACTAGCATTTTTAAGCATCATTTTTGGTTTCAGTGACCCAAAATTAGTCAAGATTAACTACTTTCATTTAAGATACTTTTTGGCTGTAGACCAGTGTTATTTTATCAAGATAATGCATTGTGAATCATATGCAAACAAAAGTTCGTCATTTTCTTATGTATTTCTTTATTTTATCTCACTCGGCTATATTTAAACATGTTTTTTTTTAAATCCATAACTCCGCTAAATTAAATCCGATTTTGACCAAAATGGGCTCAAAATGTGTGTTAATTTATTATCTTTCATAGTATAATAGTTACTTATAGCCTGAGAATCTTATTTATTAATAAGATTATCTTTTCTTTATTTTACATAAGACCAAATGGTTTAAATTTACATATACATAATACACATTTCTAAAAAAAATGATACACGGAATTCATTAAACCTAACTGATTTGGACGCTTTAAGGTTATATTCTTGCATGTTATATAATTCTACCTTGAAATTTGTAAAAAATATATTCTACTTTATTTGTTCAAAGCAATTGTTTCATAGCAATTTTTTTAAAATTTTTAATAAAAAATTGTAGGTTTGAATAAATACACTGCAGTACCAGAAATATTTTATGTGACAGAGTGCTACTGCTTACTTTTTAATGTACTTATAGTTTTTCTACAAACAACACATGTTTAGTTACAATATATTCTGTCTTAATTGGCAAAACTGTGACCTTACAGAAAAATATCTATGTAGGTTTAATATAGGAATTCGTTGCGGTTTTCAAGTACTAGATCACGGTAGTATTTGTCTACAATGTAGATTCCTGTATTGGTCACCGAAATTATGACAGTTCCTCTGTCAAACATGTACTCCATTATCTTTATTTTGTTAAATTTACTGAAAATACCCAATAGATGTTTCATGTTACTTGACGGTCTTTTAATTTTCCAACCTCGAAAAGTCTTAAATATTAAGTATTCTATAATTTTTTACAGTAACAATTATAATTCTTGAACACACTAACTGTATTTATGAAATTTAGTTCTTCAATAATTCTATGTCAAACAGGTTTAACACAAGTTAGCTCCATATAATAGGGAATAACGGAAATAACAAATTTTTGAAGATCATATATATTAATTTCTTTTTAGAAATCATGTAATTTGCTGTATTTAGGTTTTGAAACTAGAATATATTACAATAATTCAAAATTTAGCTATACAGAGCCTAAATAATGATGCATCCATTACATGTTCCTTGCCTTAAACTTTTGTACCACTGATTTTGACATTTCACTGGTAATAAATCATCCAATATTTAGCCCACCCATTACTATGTGGTCTACTTTTAGGGTTGTGAAGGACATAATGATACCCTCAAGGCATATTCATGTCCTTCAAGGCATGAAAAATGGTAACTTAGTGGGTTTTGGAGTAAATATTGGATGATTTATTACCGGTGAAATGTCAAAATCAACGGTACAAAAGTTTAAGGCAAGTAACGTGTAATGTCGATTTTTGTTGTTGGCGTCATATGCCGTACCCGTTTTTTATTATACTCTTTTTTAGACATGTTAGATGTCACATTCAGCCTGAGTGTGATAGATATGATAGATATCATTTGAGTTGTATATAAATTTATCATTTTTGGTATCAAATTAAAGCTAGTGGAATGTATAATGCAAATATCTTAAAACCAAATCATAAGAATGCTTTAAATTCAAAATGGCCGCCGAAATAGCCTTTTTGAAAAAATCCATCAAAATACCCTTGAAAGGGTCAAATTTCTTAAACCATTAAAAGAAAGAAAACTTCAAGGTTTATATGTCCTCAAGATTTAACATTCACATATTTAGAATTCAAAAAAAAAAAATATGGCCTTAAATGACAACAAAAGCATCGTGGCTACAGCAACTACAGCAACTTAAAAATAACATTAGATATACTGAATACTGAAAATAATTAATGGAAAATTAATCGGCGCAACACTACCTACAAGCTAATAGCAGTGCCGCGAATTACTTTAGTCTTTAGTGACAAAAATCCTTAGGTTTAAATATATCAATTTCTTTTTCGAAAGTGTGTAGTTTCTGTTGTATACCACGCGAGTCAAAAAAAACTGCAATAATTAGATGGAAACCATATTGTAAGAACAAAAGTAATTTCGAACAAATAATATTAATTTCTAAATCGATCATGAATAAAGCTTTCAAAGGGTAAATGAATGGTGCAAATTGATAAAGGCATTGCGAAGATATCCTTATTTGAATATTATGGTATGAAAACAGTCCTGTCCAAATGAGCATGCCTCGTCAAACGACAGTTCATAACGAGTAAGTACCAATATTGAATTGAATTTCGTGAATGCACCTCTTGAATAATAACACCAACCGATTACCTTGCTCCAGTGAAAATATCCTCTTAATCTATTAATTTACATATAAAAGATAATTTAAGCGGTCTTTGTGCAAAATGACAAGTGTGGGGGTACTGTCTTAGAAGAGAGAGCTTATCAATCATTCACTGTTTAAAATGCCTCAAGATTAGTTCACAAACGAGCAATGTGCTCTTATTGCTGAGGTTTATTTTACCACCAAATCTCATGCAGAAGTGCACTCTCCCAATCAGATGTACCATGTGCATTCACCATCTGAGAATTCAGGCGAAATTTAAAAGAACAAGAACAGTACATAAACTAAATAAAGAGATGTCTTGAAGACCGCGAACGGTAAGAAGCAGGAGAAACGTCGACCGCATTCGTCAGGCTAGGGATCCCGAAGTGAGCTCGCAAAAAAATCCTCTGCCACATGTGTCCCAGTCCCACGTTCATCCGAATATTGAATATTCAGGGCCACCAAGCTCAAACGGCCCTTTTAAACGTACCTAAACCAAAGAGAAAAGAGTATGTCATAATTGTGTCCTACGTATTGAATAAAACATATGCACGACAGTTGGACAGAACTGGTTTTATGCCTTCCTATTCAAATAAGTGTATCTCTATGAAGCCTTTATCAATTTTCACCATTCTTTCACCATTTTAAAGGTAAATCTGTGATATATGTAGATATATACATTTCATGTTCATGGTATCTCTTGTTCTTAAAATATGGCTTTTATTTAACTATTGCAGTTTTTTTGACTCACTCGGTATAGTTCTTGAAACTGACAAATGACACAACATTGAGACAAACAGTACAAACAAGCTCCATATTAGTTGAAACGGGTATAATGTTTCATTCAATGATGTCTCGGGTTCAACCCCCATCCAATGGTACTGATAATTAAATACCTCTCTGTATCTGAATTTCAATTAACATTGCTTCATTATTCATCATTAAGTCATAAGTTGAATGATTTAATAAAGCAAACAATGTAGGTTATAAAAAAATGTTTTGTAACGACAAAGATAAGAAATACATTCCAAAGACATAGCCATAATTGTAACTTTACGCAACAATGCTCAATTGCTCATTTCTTATATAAACATGTCGTTTGGTATGTACAGAATTTAATTTTCTGCTTGACCCTAGTTTAAACACAAAATCATCTTGTTTTAATCATAATTGTCTGCTGCTCATATTATAAGCAGACTTTCCGCTTTAATGGTAGATGACATCCATCTGATGTGAATCCTAACTATTTTATAATCATAAAAAGTTAAACATCAGTTGGTGAATTTTTAAACAATATTTTTTAAAAAAAGTTGTTTAAAAAACTTTACTTTAAATAACATTTTTATAATTTAAACAACATTGATATGACAACACGCTTTAATAACAAATTTAATAACAAACTGAATAATGTTGTTTAAAAACAACGTTATTTTAAACAGCAACATTTTAAACAGTGTTTTAACAGTGTAAGTAGGTAAAAACTTGCAGTACAAATGACGTTCACCCGAGCGAGACGATTTAGGGACTGCAGCCTTAAAAATAATTTTTTCTTCAACTTCTTTAATCGTGACAATGCCTGGTTTATTAAACCTTTATTGTACTTCACCGTATCGTTTTACATATGAAGATGTTATGCAATGAACTTCTCCTAACAGAACATGATTGACAGTTTAAATTGAATTAATGCATTATGAATTCAGCGTAATTTGAAACATCTATTTTTACTTCAGGTACTTACAATGAAAGTGCATCACAAATTGGCACGAATACAAACAAACATATTACCATCTCTTCTTTATACTTGAATTTAACGCATTGTAGATTCTTTTTTTTTTTTAATGTATTTTACAGGTACTTATAATCAAAGAGCATAATAAACTAAATTTAGTACGAATAGATAAAAAAATATGATAGCGTCTCTTCATATTACAAATCTTAATTGGGTTTATTAATTAATTTTCTACTTAAACGTAAAGAAATGAGAGCTAAACGCGAAACGCATTGCAAACTAACACAAAGTGATATAAATCGACATACACTGGTGTGTTCTTTTTAATTTGCAAGACAACATCTGTGAATATAATTCCATTAATAATGAATAGAAGCGAATTTATGTCTATGTAAATATGCTACGATTTGTGTGAAACATTTGAAAATAAAATCATGATAATTTACAAAAAATTCATGTGAATCATTAGTTATTGACTACCAGAATGCAACATCGACCCAAATCCATTTTTATTTTTCAAAAATGAGTTAATAGATAGTTCTATACCTTATGTGAGAAAGATTAAAACGAATCAACACTACAACTTCACCTTATGTGAGAAAGACTAAATAGAATCAACACTGCAACTTCCTCAAAACATCCTTTATGCACAGAGAATACGACAAAATCCATGGACTTGGGTCAGTGTCGCATTCACATGCTTGATTGAAACATATATAAGTATTCGTAATCATTTTATGGCCAAACTTCTCCTTGAAATTTGGGTTAGATGTGACTTTTGTCAATATGGCTCAGATAATGCAAAAATTGAAAATCCGTAACTTTTAAAATGATGGTAAAAAAAAACAATTTAACAAAAATTGTCTTACCAAATAAGGAAAATATTGCTTTTACGTTTGAATTTTTTTAATAAAATTTGACTCAGATAAACAGAACATGAGTACCAATATATTTGTGTATATAACAAATATTTGGCAAAAATGTATCCCAACTCTTAAGTACTTAAAAATTTAATCCACACAGCGCATATGAATGCAAGCAAAAACATTTTTGAAAAGTCATATTTCGTATGGCAATTGGGTTTATTGACATACTCTGTGAGCCAAATTGACATAAGTTAAACATGAGACATACTATGATTTTTCATTTCGTTTTTTCTCATACTATGATTTTTCTTTTCGTTGTTTTTCAAAAACTACTGGTGTGGACTTGGGTCACTGTTGCTTTCCGGTATTCAATTGGATTCAGAGGTACAGCATTCTATTTAACTGAGAATACTTTACTGATCTGATAATCATCTAAATGTGCACATTTATTCGGTTAGAATACAACAGATCTTAAAAACTCTTTTTTAAAATCGGGCAAAGATTCTTGCCCTCAGAGATGCGATAATCGTCGAAAAATTTTGGTTATATTAACCGACGGACTAATTCAGTGTCCATGTTGGCAATATATAAACCATGATTACCAGCTATTTATAGCATATTTCCTAATATTTCCTGAATTCCTTTTTTGTTTAATTGTGACTGTGGATTTAGTAATCCCTATGCCTTAAGAGAATTGATATTTTACTTGTAAAAACTAAACCTGTTTGATATACAAAATGTTCAATGAATAGCTTTTCGCGACAGTGCATGTTTATTTTCAAATCAACACATCACAAAATTCAGTGTATTAGGAAATTAAATGTATGCTTATTTTATTCTTTGCCCTTTCTTTTAAATGACATTTTTTCTTTTAATTAAAAGCTTTATGCTACTTAACTTATTTGAAATTCACCGCATATGAAGCAATGATTACATAAACAAATTAACTTTTTGTAAATTATGCAGATTGATAATTTAAAAGTGCATTTTGAATTCAGTACAAGTAAGGAAATCTATTCTTTATTCGTAAATTCTTTATTCTGCTTATATGTTTTATATAACTACTTATAACCATGATAACGAAAGTGCATCAAAAACTGGTACAAAGTATAAGACGAAAACATAAAAACTCATTTGTCATTCAGCATACTGTAATTGTGTTAATTTCAAGTAAATATATTTTCTACTTCAACTTAAAAAATAAAAGTGAAAACGTATTGCAAACTAGAACAAGCATGTTTGTACATTTGAATTTTCAGGACAGTATTACCATAAATATATACATTTCATTTGGAAAAGTGCTCAATGAATAAGATGTGAATGTTTGTCGCAAAATTACTTAGATTTGTGTGAAACATTTGAAAAAAATTACAAATATACGGAGAACCAATGCGACATCACTTCTAACCGGATTTGGATGACGTAATTTGTAAATTAACAACATTCTGTTAAATTAAATTTTAATAATCTGATTTTCACCAGCATGTGTTAAACTATTTGAAGAGTTGGTTAGAAACAGCAGATCCAATTAAAACTCTTCTTCAAACCAACTTAAGATCTATATCCCCGAGAGATGTAGTACAGTAATCGTCGGAAAACAAGCATGAAATTAAAAGGTATATATTGGCTTTGATAAAAAATGACTATTTCGGTGTAGTAAATTTGGGCAATATATTAACCAAAATAATTAACGACGAGATGCCTTTGTTACTTGAATAAATTTTCCTTTAATTTTGGCTGTGAATTAAGTATAGGTAATTTCTAAATGCCTAAAAAGCATCTTTTTATGATTATGACCATGATTGATAGAACTTTACGCGACAATAATCATTTGTAAATCAACACATCGTTTAGTGTAGCACTTTTCTGCGTGTATAAACCAGTTACACTAAATCTATACATATACACAAAATACTAGTATTTTATAATTTAAGTAATAATTTATAACTTTACACGACACTGCTTATTTTGAATCAACGCATCATTTTGTGTTTAAAAGAATAATTTTCTACTTACATAAACTAGACTTCTTTTAAAAACTATATTTTCTCTAACCATTGCCATGATTAAAAGCTTTACGTAACTGAGCTCATTTGAAAATCCTCACTTCATTTTATTTTTGAGAGGGTTTATTTTCTCTTTATATAAATGAACGTTTCCATGATTAGCTTGATTAATAACTTTATTCAATAAGAGCATAATCAATTCAGCGCAAGTTAGAAATATTGTCCCACATTATGCTTGTACAAGTACTTATAACGAAAGTGAATCACAAATTGTCACGAATAGACAAAAACAATATACATAATGGAGTACCGTATTTCATATTAAACGTTTAAATATGTTAATTTGTATTCAGTATAATCGTTTTGATGTTAATTGAGCAATTAATTTCTTACTTAAAGAAAGAAATGATAGAGAAAATCCATCGCAAATTGATAAAACATCCACATTAGATTGTTTAATTTTCAAACTGACAGGGCGGATAGATATGATGCTTAATACGTCTGTGCCACGACTTAACCTTTTACACAATGTTCACAATAAGCTTTCTTAGATTTATCGATAAAAATATAAAATGAACAACATTGAGCAAGAATATAAACAAACAATGGTTGGGTTGGTGCTGCGGTATTTTACAGTGCATTACATGAAATCAAAGATGAGCAATATTATGCATATACCAAAAGGCGTTTGATAGATCGGTCATGAAATTTAAGCTCGTCAGAAATTTGGAAGTAAGAGAAAATTAAGAAATTTTCTTTAAGTGTGTTCTAATTATTGTAACTTTCTTTTTGTCTATTGCTACAGATAATTCAATACACCTGAAATTCCTGAATGCAGTTAAGTATCACCCACACAGGAAGATATTGAGTTTGACCTCAATGTGTATAGCATCCGTTGATTGTTTTATTCCGGTTTGATAAAAACGATAAAAAGAACTTTGACACTACTATACGGCATAGTAGTATTCAACTTCCGAGACTTAAGTTGGGTTGAACCAGCGGCGACTTGAAACCATCATGGCGGACGAGGACAATACATCATATGTAAATATGGATATTATGAATAATAATGAGACCATAATTAAAGATGTCACACCGGGAGAGCGAATTGTCATTGGGATATTGGTAATATTAGTGTGTATTGTTGGATTTATCGGCAATGGATTGACTATTTTTGCTGTTGTGTTATCTAAAAGGCTTCGTACAACAACAAATGTATTTGTCGTCAATTTAGCTGTTGCGGATTTACTTTCTTCTCTTTTCCAACCATGGGATGCCGTGGGATTATTTGCCATGGATGGGTGGCCTATCGCCCATTGGCTGTGCACCCTATCGTCCGGAATATCGCTTGTATGTCTATCATTTACAGTAATAGCTCTAGCTTTGATCGCTATTAATCGCTATCTAAAAATCATGTTCCCAATGCGGACGTATCAGACGATCTATTCCGTTCGAAATATAGGGCTAATGCTTGCCTTCGGGTGGTTTTATGTTTTTTGCGTTGTTATCATTCCACCTTGTTTCGGAATAGGACATATAGGATACTCACACGACTTAAAGACTTGTGCGTCTGACAGCGGGAATAAATACAACTCATTATACACTTTGATTTGCGCTGCGTTGATATATCCGATCCCGCTTTTCATCGTCATTTTTTGTTACACGAAAATTTTGATGTACGTTCACAAACATCAAAAAGTGATCAACAAAAGGCGTAAAAGTAGTTCTCTACGACGGGACGCAGGGGCTCATGTTGATTCTCAACAGATACAGATCACCAAAAATCTCATGTACGTTGTAATCGCATTTTTAATTTGTTTAGGACCTTTCACGTTATCCATCTCGATAGATGCATTGAAACCTGCTCGCCATTGGACTGGGTTGTTAGCGCTAAGTAACTCAATGGTTAATCCAGTGATCTACGGACTTAAACACCCGGGATTCCGTGAGGTGTTCGGATTTATTCTTAAAGGAAAATGGAAATACATACCAGAACCTGCTAGTTTTGTGTATCAATTTAGATCGACAAAGAAACATGGGTCATCAAAGTCACTGACGGTCAGTCGACAAGCTTCAACGGTAGACAATGTAAATGATGTACATGTAAAAGTGCCAATATAGGTTTGGATTTAGACTTTGAATTTGTACAGAATTGAATTTATATGTTAAGCTTTAAACGTCCCTGGAAAATATCATCCATTGATGCGCTTCAACTTCAATTATATTATGTGGAATGGAGTGTACATAAGCAAACTTATGAAAAACAGCATACCAACCCACATTTTTCGACTTTAGACGGAAACTAATGTTAAGAATTCTGCGTCTTGCTCCCTGCATGCATGCCGAAATGCATAAGTTAAAGAATGTCAGTATTACATTGTATCTATTTGAAGCTGTGGTTTCCGCGTTGTTCACTTCTGTATTTTCACGTTCTTTTCCGAAATTGGCCAAGAATATCTTGATAAAGTCGCATTCCTGGGCAAGATAACATAATGTTACGTCTTTCAGTCCGATCAAAACGTACATAAACGTCAAAAACACTGAAGGCAACACGTCAGATCATCCCCGTAATGCATTGCAGGCCGTGCAGAAATCTGATCTTCAGCCTGTTCAGAATACGGATTATTTTGATAAACGTTTAAGAATTGTGAATTGTTACAGTAGAGAGGATATCAAAAACACTGTCATTTTTGTGTTATAACTTAATGACTGAGAAACAAAGGAACTGGTTCAAGAGAGTTGAACTTATCAATGATTCAAATATTAACGTCAACAAATAAGAAATATGTAACGTACCTGTTATTGTTCTTTAAATCTCTGACAATTTATATTATGGGCGATTTCAACATTGATCTATTCCAATGCTATCTATGAATGTCGTGATACACCATGTTCTTATACTGATCCAGATAATTGTACTTCAATGTTCATTTGAATACTTACAGTAACAGATCACAAAGCACTTGTAACGCTAATGAAAGATATGTGATTAAATTGTCAAACGTCGTTTGGATGTAAAAGAAAAATGCAAAGAGAGATTGTGTGAAAGGGAGAGAAAGAGAAAAGGAGTGGTTATGTTGTTGTGCAGCTACATGTACAATATGTTTGTAAGTCGGATATTTTGTCCTATTAGATATGTGTTGTGTGTGCCTTAAAATTGCTAAAAAGATTTTAAATTCAGTACTAAAATTTACTTCCTTTAGCTCGTCATATATATTTTAGCAAGATCATATTAATATACATGTTGCATTGAGCAACCAATTCCCCCATGCTATTATATAAAAATGGCAATCATATTAATTTATTTTGAAACAAAGCATTAACAGTTAGAATTAAAGTTACTAATCATGAAAAAGTGTTTAGCCTGTCTGTGTCACTATTCTTATTAGCACCAGATCGCACACCTATGATCCACGCTAGGTAGATACTATGGAGATCCTCCTCCTCCTCCTCCTCCTCCTTCTTCTTCTTCTTCTTCTTCTTCTTCTTCTTCTTCTTCTTCCTCTCATCCTCTTCTCTTTCCCCCTCCTCCTCTTGTGTCTCGCTTATTACATACTTACCAAACATGTTTTTTGTTGAGGATTTTTGAAGACATATTTTACTTGTCTAAAGTAGATAGTGTCATGAATACAAAAATTATATACCAGATGTCCCAGCAATGGTGATATATGTAGAAAAATGATCGCATGCAAATAATTTAGTAGTTGCAGAAGCGAAACCTTGCATAAATTATAACCCTTTGCTAGATACTCGTGTAAGTTTTATTTTACAGCATTATTATTTTTTGAGTTATCAACAAAGATAGACACCTATGTCAGAAACGTATTTATTCAAAATTCAACAAAATGATAAGAATACACGTTTGGTATAATGTGAAACCTGTTTTAATTGATCGTGTAAAATCAGACTTTATATAAAACAAAATTTGCATAAATACAATTTTCAATGAATAATAATTGAACTATTTTCCAGTATATCTATTGAACTGCTTAAACTGTGCGTAAATTTTGAATAAACATCTGCATGATATGACGCTTAAACTTACAGGAAATGTCATAATCATAATTTTCTTTATTTTAGTAGCAAGTTCGATAAAAATCCGCTATTTAGAAATAGCAAAATTTTGAATCGGTAGCCAATTTTGCCCAAAATCAGATTTCATCAAAATTTTCGATCTAAATAATTTATGACGTCAAAATTACGTAACAGCTTATCAGATTTTCGTGATTTTGGTATCAAGGGGGGAATGAAGAGACCCTACCTTATTATAATATTAAACAACGTAACTCTGGGCCTGTAAATTTCAAGTTCACATTTTGCTACATGTAACCATTTTCAGAACACCTGGTATACATAAGAATGAAAGATATATACTCCTATTCAAATCACCACATTTGGACACTTTTTAGGTGTTAGACACTCTTGTAGCTGTTAAAATACTATATCTAATTTACTGTTATAAGTCACTTCCGCATATAATTTAAAATAATTGGAAAAGCAGCAAAATATTTAAAATAATTGAAAAAGCAGCAAATTTTATTGCCTGTTTTATCAAATTCTCACAGTCACAATCACACCCACAGAATGAAAGACACTTTAATAACATCTAGTTCATTCATTGACCATACGTGACACTTTCTTAGAATGTGTCAGTCACTCAGGGGCTGAAAAAATACTGTTTTCTGTTACAGTTTCACCTCCCATACATTTTGACGGAAATATACACAAATAGTGGAATTGGAAACGATATGTGGGCTGCTCTGGCAAAATGAGAGGAAAGTAGCAAATCTACATTTTGAATAAATGGCATCTTAAGTAAAAATAGGGTTAAAAAGTCGAATTTCTTTTTTTTGACATAAAACGCCTTTATTCATAAGTGTTTACCTATACCTAAAGTTTTGTTTTGAAGGTCAACATTGCCGGGAAGTGCAATTATTCATTGTAGTAATCCGTATCTTTGAAATCGATTTGCAGCTAATTTTTATTACAAAATATTCAGTTGCCTGCTTTGGATTTCGATTTCTAAATGTAGAATGGAGAAAGAAAATATGACATGTTATATATCATTCAAAAGAATTGAGATTATAGGGCCTAGAGAATTAAAATATGTCATAAAGGCAGTTTTGAAAATTTGCGACTTTCCTCTTATGGCTCATTCTCAGATAAAGCGTGCAACATTGCCGTTTTGGTGTCGCTCATGTTCGTGTTACTAGTTTAGCGTTGTTAAGCCTATTACAAATAATTTGAGTGATCTAGTTAATACATTAAAGTCACATTAGTAACATGTGTGAAGCTAAACATTTTAGCATGCCAGGAAAGTAGATAACGATTAATCTGAAAATGCAAAATCGTTACTTTTCCCCATGTCGCCAGCCATACTTTTTACGTTTTATGTGGCCCCGTTCCTAAAATATTCGGGCATTTCAAACGCAATGCATATTTTTTAATAGCCCGTAATAGGTATTAGTAATGACATATAAAGTTTAATTATATTAAGTATTTAATATGACATAATAGCTTTTTAAATCATGTCGCCAATATTGCAAACAGATACGAACCAAATTCTAAAATCGATAACAAAGTGTGAAAATCAATATGTTGATGGATGATTCCGCATTAGATTTATCAAGTAAACTTCAGTCTTGAATAACATATATGTTATATAGAATTATATATTTACAGTAATGATTTACAAGGATATTAATATCAAAAAAACCTATGTGACTGTCACGTCGCAACAGATACGAACCACACATTTGGTCGCCTTTTCGCAAAACGCGGTACACTATGAGCGAAATAATACACCACAGTGTAGTATGTGTAGAGCTTCTAATTTAGTGTAAAGATCAAGTTTGTAAGAAAACTAATTTTCTCAATAATGAATATTTAAAAAAAGATTCCAACAGATACGAACCAACAGATACGAACATTAGGTATAGGGAATACAATGGTTAAAAATCAGGTATTTTTAAAACATATCCCATGCACTTTTTCTTCTTCAGAAGCCATAAGAGTTTATGATTTTGTATGTTTTTCATGAGTTGTTAGTAGTCGAAATTTCAACATTTCTCTAACCAAAGTTGCACGGTTTATCGGAGAATGAGCCTTATATTGCCAGAGCACCCATTTATATGTCAAATTAGGCTAATTCAATCCGTTACGTTACACATTTTACAGTAGTTTTATTACATGATAAGAATATGTAAGATAGAACAAATCTGCCTTTTTTTTAAAGGAAATTCTTGTTTAACTGCCATAATTTGAATGGACGGGCCAAAAAGGTCAGGTGAACAAAGATGATAATTCATCAGTAACTACATCTTAATCAATTCATAATGTTATTTTTCAGTGCCGCTGATGGGACTACGGAACTTTTTTTCTAGAGCACTTACAGGCCAATGCCCCACAGTCTATTGCCTTCACAGATAAAGTTGACTTATTGGAAGCAAAATATCAAATATCCAGTTTATTCCAAAAAACGCACTTCCATAGAATGTGACACAATAGCAGGTGTTGCTGTTAATATTCATTTTACACGGTCTTTCGCGAGGTCGATATCATTGTCAATGAAGAGAAAAAAAATATTCCACTTCGACCCATAGTGTCGAGTATTGATTATGTTTGTTATAATCTTGCTTGGTTTGTAGCGGACATTTTGTCATCGCTTCTCGGCAAATATAAAAACCTTATTTCAGTTTCAGTTTATTTTTCCACAAACAATCATGTATATGATAATCAGATAATAAAAATGGAAGGATGACCAATAAGAACAGAGAGTTTGGTCACCCCTTACATAGAGTATATAAAAAATATGCATAGACGAAGACACAACATTGGACATGAAGACATGGTGAAAAGACAAGACGATAGACAAGTGCAGATGTGTTGGCAAGAATAAGAAAAACCATAATAGCATATATAAAATCAGGCAGCAAAATTACATCATGTTGTGTCTTAAAATAAGCATAAAAAATAAACAGCCAGATGGATTATATCTTAGAATGTGTTGAGAAGAAGAATTAGTGGACTATTGACAAACTGATTTAGGCATAATGTGAAATAATATTAATTTTAATGGCGCGTTTGAACAAGTTCACTGGAGTTTTATTACATATATCGTCATCAATGGCATTCCAGAGTTACGGACCCTGTCTTCTGATAGTATTTCTTGCTAGATCAGTATTAACGTTATAGGGTCTATAAGAATCAAAAGACCTAATTCGATACGTATGGATGGATCTAACTGTATTGAAATTATCAGTAGAAATAGACGGAACTACATTGTATTTAAATTTATACATAAACCAAGCAATCGCTAACTTATGAAGATCATAATAAATAGTTAGGGTGTTGAGTCGTGCAAATAGAGGAGGGGTATGGTCAAGGTAGTTTGAATTGGTACACGTGCGAATGATTCGTTTATGTTTACGGTGAATAAAAAGCAAGATTAGAATTGTTACCGCCAGCCCAAACAAGACAACAATATTGAATATGAGGAAGAACGAGTGTCTTATATATGAAGAGTTTGTTTCCAAAAGGGCCTAAATCCACTTTTGGTCAATATTGAGTTATTGGTGCCATACTGTAGTACTATAGTAGTAGTTTAATGGAACCAAGCCATTTTCCCAAAAAGTTGCTTTCATAGAGTTTACCAGTACACAAAAGTTTGTTTCCAAAAGGGCTTAAATCCACTACAGTTTGTTCCTCTCAATAAAAAATAATAAAAAAATAAAGTTTTGATTTCCATAAATGATGTCACTGTAGTGAGAGGACCTATCCCTAACTTGTGAAGCAGTAAAAACTCAAAAAATATATTAATCATGACAAGAAATTATCTGATTTTCAGATGGATTTAGGCCCTTTTGGAAATAAACTCTAATTGAAGAAATCATCCCCAAAAAAGAACATAAATCAACTTTGGGTAAAAATTTAGTTATTGGTGCCATAATGTAGTACTATAGTAGTAATTTCATGAAACCAAACTATTTTTCCCAGAATTTGATTTAATTTAGCTTACCAATGCTTACCAGTGCACACAAATCTCAGTTTGTTTCCAAAAGGGCCTTAATCCATAGTTTATTTCCAAAAGGGCCTAAATCTACTCTATTGTGAAAATAAAACTCTCTATACAAATATATTATAAAGCTCTGATTTCCGTGAGTGGTTTCAGATTTGTCAGAGTGCTAACGCCTAACATTTAAATGATTTAGATGATTAAATTAGGAGAAAAATAAAGTATTTACTCTTTAAAGAAATATATGGTGTAAAACTTCCAAGTTTCGAACATACTTCACATTGACACCTAGTAAGATACGAATGACAGACATCAATATCACCAACAACTGAGCTTGATTTTTGAAATACTGTCGTTTGGGATTCATTGTCACAATGCATTGGGAAAGTAAAAACGTAACAGTAAACTGAGATTTAAAGAAACAGCGTTTGTTCAGCTGTCACCAATGGCCACAGTGACTGACATATTCGAAGAAATTCTTAAGTGCGGTTATTGAAATAATCTAGATATTTATTAAAGTGCCTTACCGTGCTGTATGTATTATTTTGTCTGTGAGAATTTGATAGTTTCTACATTAAACTACGATGCTGCGCTATCATTTATTAAAAGACGTAGGACATGAGTGCAGCTTTGGACACAGTTGACCGTGCGTGTTCTGTGTCATCGTCTCACAAACTATCTTGGCGTGGCTCATCAATGGTTCACATCGTAGCTTCAAGGTTGGAAGAGTCGAATAAAGATTGCAAGTTCGTTATCGGAACAAATTGAAGCTGACTTTGGGGTACCACAGAGGTTGGCTTTAGGTCCCCTATTGTTCACAATAGTATACACAAGGAAATATGACATATGTTATCATATGTACGCCGATGACTGCCAGTTTTATATCTCATTTGATCCAAAGGTCACCTGTGATTTAAATCGTGCTCTTTCTGTACTCACCATGTGTATTTCTGAGATTAGAAATTGGCTATCTACGACTATCTATTTAAAACTGAATGACTCTAAGACGAGTTTTTACGAATCGACCACCTCACTTGTCTTCTAGACCTGGTTCTGTCTCTCAATTCTTTTAGTTTCCTCGATATTTTTACCAACAAACACTTGGTATCAGAATGGGAACTTCGTCTTCCCCAAATAAACCTTTTTATATCGGCGTCGGTATATTGACGACATTTATTTTCTTTAGACAACGGAGAAGACTCGCTCAATGAGTTCAAAATAATCCTGAACCACTTCCACCCAACAATTAAATTTACATTTGATGTTTCATCCACACAGGTCCCATTTCTGAACTCATCGACCATCGCATCGAGACTGACCCTCTACCCAAACCACAGATAAACATACTTATCTTCTCCCCTCCTCGTTTCACCCCCCTCATGTCTTTACCGGTATTCCTTAAGGCTCTGTCACACATCACGGAACGTACGAATAACGAACTAATAACGTATACTGGTTTGGTCATTGAAATACATGTATATCGATTACAAAACAGTGTACGTTATTAGTACGTTATTCACACGGTACGGTGATGTGTGACAGAGCCTTAACAGCCAAGCACTTCGAGTACGTCGCATCTGCTCCACTTCTGAAGTTGAAAACATCATCTAAACCAGCTTAAAACTATATGATCAAACGCCAATATAATGAAAATACAGTAGATAACCAAATCAACAAAAACAACCTCGTCCTTACTCACATTTAAAAAACTGATCGTGTTCCGCTTGTCGCTACATACCAGTTAAAGACATCCTAAAACGTCACTCC
>JXSR01S034881.1:0-15511 GCA_000969725.1 Ophiothrix spiculata
AATCCTGTCTTACAGTGTATTTATTCTTGCTTTGCTTTTAGCTCGAACCCGAAAGGTTAATTCTGACCTTGATCCTCGTTTTGGGTCGTAACACCAGCTGAAGGATTATGTTTTCGTCCGCAACGTCGGTTGTTCTGAGTAAGTAAATTCCTGGTTGTCTAGATTCATATTTATTCTTGAACATATGAATATTTTGAGAAATCTAGACTATTCTTATAGTCGGTATATTTTCATCCCTGGATTTAATTTTACCAATTTTTAAAACTTGTGTGCATCAATCATTCCACTATTTCTAAGCAAGTTACAATTGGGCATATGCCTGATTAAGAAGTAATTTTACTTAAAAGGTCTCTTTGGACGACATTGTTTTATCTTGATGCAAATACACAACCAAAGGCCCACACTTTTGTATTTCTTCCAGCATACAGTGGTATTGTAATGAGTACTTGGTGGTCTGGGCAGTCAGATCAAGGTAGTGTAACAAGCACTTGGTGTACAGTATGGCAGGTACCCGGGGGCCACTTAGCCATACTGTTGTACACATGCGTGAACAAAAAAACACGGAAAAAGGGGGGTATTTTTGTCATGAGGCACGGTCCGTACGTTTCGTGTTTAGGGGTCAGAAAACACTGATTTTCAACAAAAAGGGGTATATTTTCAAAATCCGACCAAACGTGTTTGGGGGGTAATTTTTATATTTTATTCAGGGCATAGGGTTAAAACTTGTTTAAGGGGTGTTTATTTAGAAAAAACTTGTTAAGGGGGTAAAATGAAAGGAGTAACGTCGTGAAATTCTTGTTTAGGGGTCATTTTTAAGGCTACTCAAAAAACGTGTTTAGGGGGTATTTGGAAAACCTTTGTTCACGCATGTGTACACCATTATAGCTAAGTGGCCCCCCCGGGGGCAGGTAGTATAACAAATACTTCATGCAATTTTCAGGTAGGTGGTTGTAGTTTAACAAACACTTGCAAATCAATGCAGGTAGACTATCGGTAAAAACAACACAAGCCAATCCGTTTATATTGCTTATTATACAAAGTATCAAATTACGAAGGTTAAGGGTAAAGGGAATCCATCTGCTCAGGAAAATGTGAATCCTAACTATTTTTTGATCATGAAAAGATAAATAGTTTCCACTGCATTTGCGGGGACTCGAACCATGGATTATGGCAGGGGTTAGTCATGCATTACGAAGCGAGGGGCATTTATCAGACAAAATATAGATAATGTAGATACTTAAAACAGGCAATTCACAGCTCAAACAGGGTGAACTCAGAGTCGTAATTCACGTCCGGATTTTCTGGCAAAACAACACGGGTTTGTTACATTATCATTCAAAATCAACACAGCATATTTATAAAATTTTGTTTGTAATTCAATAAGAAGAATCAAGCCTACAATCTGTCAAAATTTGAAACCAGTTGAATCGTTCGAACATCATGAAATTATGAGGTTTCGGCGAAAAAGGATCAACTTTTTAGAAGTAATCTTTAGGCGTCATTTTGACCATGATAATGGACGTGAAATCACTAGTAAAGATTAATGTATAAACTATTCAATATGTACGCCAAAAATTGTGATATTTTGATGAGTGTAAGTAGGTAAAAACTTGCAGTAAACATGATATTCAGCCGAGCGAGACGTTTTTAGGGACTGTAGCTTTAAACACCCCCATTTTATAATACCAATGTTTTATGTGGAAGAAGTACATCAGTTACAGCTAACATATTCCATACCTGCCTTGACTGGTCAGAATTGGCTATGCTAAAATTAACCTGAATATTTATGCCTGTTTATGCTAGACAAATAACCAGAAATGAATTGCAATTGCAACAGCCCCAAGCGCTGCAATTACCTAACTACATAATGCAATCCAACCAACTGGCAGTCCTACCCAGTCGATTATTTATGTTTGATGGTAACATTAGCATTCACCACCAACTACACAAACGATGCTAGTAATGATGATATAAATTCTACTTGTTACTGCCCTATAGCAATATGACAAGAAGTTGATGATACAGTACGCATGATTATGTTTGAAGAATTCAGTGTAAACTGTCAGTAGTTTTTGTCAGTGTAAGGGCCAAATCATAGTCGGCTTCCAAACAAAAATTTTCGTACCAAACATTTGGTCGTGACATCACCAAATATTTGCCATTGAATTTAAACTATGAACGTGAAACAAACATTTGGTCCAATGTATATTGCAATTCAATAACATGTGCAATCTAGCGCGAAGTTTTATTTGGTCTCAACTCGGTGTTGAAGTTACTTTGTTTTGAGTCACTCGTCATTTTGACATCACGACCAAATGTTTGGTAGGAAAAATAAATTTTTTGTTTGGAAGCCGACTATGATTTGGCCCTAACTGTCTGTAATTTTTTGAATAAGCTTATCAATGCAAAGAGGAACGTCTATGCAATACAGGATGGTTTATCGACTTAATGGCATTTCAACAATTAGCCAACGGTTAAGCACAATGCAATAATTTGTGGGCCGCAGCGGCAAAAGGATGTAGCTGTCGTCTCCTACATGTATCATGTGTATGAGCCGACAAGTGTATCCTTTAGCTGCCACCATCAACATTTATGTAAAAGTTCAAATGAAACTCATATTCCTACAAAAATAAAAATAGAGGTTTGATTGATTAAAACAAAATCTCAAGAATATCATACATACTGTATATATTGCTCAGAACATATTTATTAAAAATATTGCAGATGTACGTCTCATAGGTAATCTCTATACTATCATCAGCAATCTCGTGATCTCCTTAAAGGAGCTTGGTCCGATTTTGCAAAATTGAGTTTTCAGTGTCATATGAACGATGACCACTAGAGAAGTTGAAATTTCAAATCTCAGCTGAATCGGTCAAACCGTTTTGATTTTATGGGCAATTTTGTATTTAAGAGCTGCCTATACGTTAGTGTGTATAATAAGTTATGGTTACCATAATTAGACACATTTTTGTTTGTAACTCCAAACGGAACATAACTCAGGGGAGAAATTTCACATGGGTTATGAGAAAAATATGAGCAATATTTTGGTAACAAAATCTCAAAATGGTTGAAAAAAGTTAAAGCAATCGGACCATGCTCCTTTAACAGAATATCACAAAGACAGCAGACATATCCAACCTAGGGAATACTAATATTGATTTGTTATTTAAAACTCTCTTCAAAAATCAGCACAAATGTCAATAAACAAGAATAAAGACATAAACTGCAATCCCTACTGCCCCCTAGCTATATAGTGATCAAACTCGTGGGATCAGCTAATACTATGCGCTGAAATTGACTGTAGTTGTCTACTTGTGCGGATGCTAACAGTGTGTACTTCAATTTGCTGTACGTGCGAAAGACACCTATTTGCTGAGCAGACTGGGGTAGATTAAGCTTACAATTACAGGGGACATATTTACACTGAATATAAATTTTGATGTAATGCAAAATGATGTACTTGAGTTTTTATCAAAATATTAAATGTCAGAGTGATATCATATCAAAATGGCATCATAGTGCCACAACTTATGATAAATTCTTTATTTAAATTGATCTATTACTTATTCTTAACTGTTTCAAAGAGCAACTCGTAAGCAGCTCTATAAAAAGCATGAATTGTGACAGAAGCTGCAACCCCATCCCTAACTGCCACAAAGTAATAAAGTGATCTACTAAACAATAAAGTGGTAGATTTACCCAGCAAATTTGGGGGAGCATTGATAATATTTTGTTTTTAGAACTTTCATCTTATGTTATTTCAATTAAAACTGACTTAGTTTTGAACTTTTTTTACATAAATCTTTTAGTACACTAATTGAATATGTCAATTCGATATACATGTATTTCAATAACCAAACCAGTGTTTGTTATTTGTACGTATTGTGATGTGTGACAGAGGCTAGAAAAAGTTAAAAACTAACACTACTTAATGATTAACATAAGAATATAATCAAACCGAGATCCTCTATGTGATACGAAAACTATCATACAGCTCTTTTACCAGTCAAACTTGTATCACTTTTGGAACATGATAGTTGTATCACAAAGCGTGCACGGTTACTGTGTGTGTGAGACTAATTGAAAAGAGTTAAACAAGGCGATGTATGAGAATACAAACGACTACAGGGCGATGCTGATACAAACGACGCGCATAGCTGTCAATCAAGCCTTGAAAACCACAAAACTAAATGTAATTGCAATATTTTGGAAAATATAAAATAAATTATTTTCCAAGCATTTTACCTGGCATTTTCAAGCTTTTGTTACAAAAATTCATGTTTACTGAGTGATAAATTTGTAACCTCCTGTTTGTTTTCATGCAATACGAAAAATATTAATGGTTTGGGTTCGTATCATACTCGGCTTTCAACCTCGTGTGATACAAACCCAAACCATTAATATTTTCTCGTATTGCATGAACAAACAGGGGATAACTAATAGTATTGTTTACCTCTGGTACATTTTATCATTTTTAGTTGCCAGTTTGAAAATTGGGTCCAACGTTATACATGTGAAACCGTATAGTGTGGAAAGCTACCTAACTGTGAGTTCTGAATCTAGCCTGTGAGCAAATGCTGCTGAGGGATGTCAGTGATGGGACACCATAGCCAGTTGTCAAAATTCAAGTTAACAGTCTATCCCGGCACATTAAAACCGATAATTTGATTTATCATGTAAAATCGAGATAAAATTACTTCTCAGCTATTCTGCCAAATACACGTCTTTCATGGTTGTTGCAGAGATGGTGATAATACGTTCATTGAAACGGTCCTATACTGCGCTGCCTACTGGAAGTTCACATAATACAAAATACAGCGATTAACATTGAGCGATCTCAGTGGAATTCAACACCAACTTTATTTGATGATTTCTGTTTCATTTTTTTGTGAGTCTGTATATATCTTTATTAAAGAACCCCAAATATCATAGTTGATAAGTGTGCCATCGTCATGAAAATGATGATCAAGATGTTTACCCCTTAAGGTCGCATTTTTTAAGTTGGGACCCAATCGGGTTACATGTGTGTTTTAGTGAAATATAGCCTCTTCTTATACAACACCCTCCGGATTTCAAAAATATGCATCTTAGGTGCATATAAGTATATATATTCTGGAAGCTTATTGTGTCAGCAATTTCAAAATGTGAATATCAAGTCAAGCGTACAGTGTGGCTAAGTGTTGTACAGGGTGAGACAAACAAAAATATCATTAAAATGATCGTCAATTATTTGACATTCAGACAAAAATAAGACTAGTATATAAAAAGTCAATGTGTTGAACACAGAGTTTAGCCTATTGCCCATACATACATACGAGAAAAAAGTATATCATCAACATTGCATACATTATACAGGGTGTTAAAAATTTGGTTTTTTTTCCCAGATTGTAATGTTTATATTTAGTAAAGTGTATCATGTGCATAAATTTAAACAAATAAGCACTATGTTTAACATTACTTGACCTGATGAAACAAAAATAGATTTCATCTTTGTTATTTGAATAATTCTATTATTGAGTAAAGCGATTACATACAGGGTGTCACAAGTTAAAAAATGGGTCTTGCATGAACATACTTTAGAGTCCTGTTTGACGATTAACATGCTTAATGATCTCCAACCTTGCGAATTGCTCTCCGCACGTACAAGTAAACACAGTTCCAGTGTCAGAGAAAACTTCCGTTGGAAGGATTTCCCACAATCGTTGCATTTGTGAGATCATGATGTGGGCTGTTAATATACCTAGTAAGAGTACATTTCTGTGCTCCTAAAATTTAGGATTTGTCTTATGTATTGTTTTATGTTTCTCCAAGTTGAACTGTCTATGAAACTCTTTTCCACAGACAGAGCACTTAAATGAACAACGGTCTTGTGAATGGACTTTCAAATGTCTCTGTAGATTGTTAGTCCTTGAATATGACTTCCTACAAAAACAACAAATTACAACCATTTTAATTAATGCTTGAATCTCAAGACTATATTATTTCGTGACCAAAATATGAAACATTTTCTAAATGCCACACCCATGGCTAATCATTAAAATTGATTGGTACAAAGAAATAAACACGTTGATACAGTCCATGTTTCACTCCAAGAGTCAAAGGAAGTATAATTTCCCTACAACAATTACTATATTTGCCATCAAAACAATCAATATACTGGGCAAAATTTCCTTTTGCCTTGATAAGGCAGTATAATTTGTTTTGATGTATCATCAATTTCACACTCGACTGAACATCTTTTCGTATTTCCCGGCTTTTACCAAAACTGAAGCGAGCCCTCTCTTATGTTTAATCCTCTGTTAGACAAACTTGAATTTTGTAACACATTATCCTTCTCTACCACCTCCTCGTTTTCAAATCCTCCTCTTGTCAACAATTGATATAATTAATTTCTACTTTCCCCATGCCCGGCGACCTCATTACCATTTCCTCAGTCACCTTCTTGAACTAAAACATCCTCTTTTACCACTTCTTTGCCCTCAAATCCTCCTCTACCTCCTCTTTGATACCAATTCCTCCTCTACCTCCTCCTCCTCTACCTCCTGCACCACCCCTGGCTAATTATGTTTATCGAACCATAGCTATTACTGATGACATTATTCTTTTTATTTTTATTCTGGAAATGAAAGACCATTAATCAAGCTTTCAATTGAGCCCCAAATCAAGCTCATTTTGGTTCCCAAAGTGAAAATATACTAAAAAGAATATATATTTTAGATAGAAATGTAACAAAACCACCTTTTATTGGGTCCCAACATAAAAAATGAGACCTTAAGCTTATCACAGAAATCCGTGAAAAAATTGACCTCTATGTAATATATCTCAAATTTTCAAGATACCTTGAATAATCACAGAAACCAGATAAAAATTACAAATGTTTAATTGGAAATTTGTGATGTTTTGACTTTTCATTGAATTTAGGTTACGATCTTTGTAACCTCCGACATCATTTGACCTCTGAAGCCTGCCGCTGTCAGCACTTCTGGTAAAAAATATCTCGAAAAATAGAGATAAATCAAAATATCGGTTTTCCGTGCCGGGATAGACTGGTTAATATGTATTTGTGAGATACAGTTCTTCTTTGGTATGTTTAGAAGTCTCCGCTTTTTATCACAAGCAACATATCTGATGGGCATTTAGTGGTAATACCTTAGAGATACTTATAGACTGGAATAACCTATATAACTAATAATAAACCCCACTTTCTAGGTCTGCTCTGATTTATTCTTAGGTAACTATACATTATTAATCCAATCTATCAGAACTGGTTTACAATGCCTAAGGATATTTTTGTCTTGAGTAAATCACCATAATATTCTTATAATATTCTTGTTTGGATAGTAGAAACGTTTTAGAATCACATGTGAATTGTAATAAGATTACTAACAAAATATACGAGATTGAACGACCATATCTGATCATGACTTCATCAAAAATATCTATCTATCTATCTATGTCGACCGCGGTCGGAAGCCATGATGAATTTTCTCCACTGCTGTCTGTTTAGCATGAGTTTGAGAAGTTCGTTTTGATCAATGCCAGCATCCTGTGTAAGAAGTACTGGGTAGGTCAGCCTTGGTCTTCCCTGTGCACGTGTCCCTTGGATGTTTCTCATCAAAAATAACTCGGAATCAAAAATAACAGGAATAGGGGTTATCATAGATGGGTACATGATTTATGCATTTCTTATTAGATATTGTGAATTAAAATTAAAAAAACCCTCTGATTTTACCTCACATCATTGGGATGCTTGTCAAGTTTCCCCTGGTCTATATATTGACAAAACAAACCTAGCGAGTCTTGTAATTTATACAGGGAAGTTAATTTTCTGATGGAACATCAATTTATTCTTTTCCCATTTCCTCATTTCTAACCCAGGGCCTCTGCCAATACAAGGTTAAATAACCAAAATAACAAAATAAAACACATGCAATAGCTGTATTATGCGAAATAAAGTACAATTCACGTAGTACACAATGCAGAACAGACTTGAAATTTCACAGGGCAGCTATATGCCATTGCCATTTCTTGCATTCACCACCATTGCACCTGCTTGCCGCATGCAAGTTTCCCGGCTATTTCATCCAAATTGTTGTTGCGTTGCTTCCTTCCGTGTGTGTATCTCTGTTCAATCATATGTCTGGGATATCCGGCCTATTGTACCTCGCCACCTTGCATCAATATCCAACCTTCCCTATGTATATTGACAGTATCATTGGTTTCTTTCTTTGAGAAAACTCACAGCTTATAGGACCACTCAATGTGAAGCCACTAAATTTAATGTTGAATTTGGATCAAATGCATTTTAGAGTGCAAACTAATGTGTTTAAATTTTGAATTGTTGAGCTATCTACTAAAATAGCACACATTTTACAACCTGTTCACCACTAATAATGATATCTCAAAAGCTGATGGCACACTTCTTCATCAGCTATCTATTGCTGATAGTACACTACTTCATCAGCTATATCTACAGATAACAGCTAAATTCTTCTTCAGCTATCTACCGTGGATAGCAATTACTGCTGATAACAACATTAATTCAGCAGTTATCTACCGCTGATAGCAATTACTGCTGATGACAAAATTAATTCAGCAGTTATCTACCGCTGATAGCAATTACTGCTGATAACAACATTAATTCAGCAGTGATCTACTGCTGGTAATGTACTATTTCATCAGCAATCTACCATTGATATAGCAACAATAAAAGGCATATTTCACGAGAGAATGCACAATACCATATGGAAAACACATTTGTCTATATATTTTTTCTTTGGCATTTACATTTGACATGTTTTGTTGTTTAAAATTATCATATTTGTAGGAGACTGAAGTTGGCAAAGTTTGAACCAAAAACATTTTATGGTTTTCAAGTTATGAGACATGCTAACATGCTAATGTTACATTGTTTGATGGACATCAATTCCCATTTTTGTCCATCAAACATAACATTCGCCTGAAAAACACTATTTTGTTTGTAAAAACTGAAATATACTTGAGATATTCTGGAAATTTGCTTTAAATGATTAATTTTGTTGATATACATAATCTATATAACTTACAGTCAAATTCATTTTCAAGAAGGAGGAAAAAAATCATCATCTTAACTGCTAATGTTACATTTTGATGGCAATGCACTGTCCATCAAAAATGTAGCTTTTGCAATGATCAGTGCTACTAATTTTGAAAATGCAAGCATTTATAAAGTAAATTTTGATTTTTAAATATACATTTAGATGTACTCTGTCCATGTAAGGATTTTTATGGGAAACTGACGAAAATTGTATACTTCAAATCCCTGCAAATCTCATTTTTCACGCAAAAAAGGGAATAAATGGTACCCTCTATCGTGAGATATGCCATATCTCAACAGTTATCTACCTATAATTGCTGACAGTAGCAACTCTTTTTCAGATATCTACTGCTAACAACATGCTATTTCATCATTTATCTACCCTCTATCCTGCTTTTTAGCAATATCTACTGCCAATAGCAACAATATTTCAGCAGCAGTTTACTGCTGATAGCACATTTCATCAGTAATCTACTACTGATTAACAATATGTTTCAGCACTATCTACCTACATTAATATTGTTAATAACAATATCTTCAGCTATCTACTGCTGATACTATTATTACTTGAAGCAGCTATCTACCACTGATAGAAAACTATTTCATAAGCCAGGTACCACTGAGAACATAATTTAGAGTGCATCTGCTAACTTCCATAAATAAAAGACTACAGTTTCATCTTATTATTATATGTGGGGTGCTCCAGCAAAATGAGAGGAAATTCACGTTTTCAAAAATGAGTTTATTACATAGTTGAATTCTTCATATTCCCAGCTTCAAAATGATATATATTTCATCATACTGTCCTATTCCCTTTTCCACAAATCAATTAATTTATGTGACCATGTAAGGTGATTCAGAAAATAAAGAATTATCAAAAACGACTTTAAAGTATGAACACTTTACTTTTTTCACATTGGTATAATGTGCTAACCTATTATATACGCTTTGTATCAATCATAACTTATTTTGTCAGTTTTAATCACCAATAGTCAGATAGATTTCATCAAAATTATAGCATAGGTGTCAAGTTGGGTATATATGCTTTTTTTTTATGAAATTGGTAGTTTAGAGCGTGTGCTTTAAGAATCTAAATGATGCCAAAAATACATGCTTGAGGAAAATTTGTTATTAACGCCAAAAGTCGTACCCCTTTTTTACATGCCATGTTTTAACATGGCATGTGACAGATCTCATTTGAGCTCTAAATATATCATGTTTGGTATCAAATTAAAGCTAATGAAATATATTATGTAACTCTCTAAACATAAGGTCATTTCAATGCTTCAACTTCAAAATGGCCGCCAAAATGGCATATTTTCAATGAAATCGACCAAAGTAGCCTTAAGAAAGCCAAATATTCAGAACTATCTATACAATTGAACATTTTATTTAACATGAAGATTAATTGTCCTCAAGATATACAATTCACATATTTAAAATTAGAAAATATACATACAACTTTCAAGTCGTATATATTTTTAAGAAACATCAGCACTATCACCATTCGCTTTGCACAAAAACAGGTTACAGCAACTTCAAAACAGCAATAAATGTATTGAATATTAAACATAATTAATGGAAAATAGCTTTGTTGGTTACAACATAATAAGCATCCCTTCACACTTTTGTTGTGAACTTGTTTCAAAAAATCAAATGGGCATTGACAATGAGGTCCAGCCTATTTGCTCAAGATGGGATACAGCATCATCAGAATAGCATTAAAAAACATTTGATATTCAAATTAATTAATGAAAATGGTTCTTGTACTTCAACAACAACATTTGTAACCAAATAATGTCTTTCACATGTCATAAATTGAAAATATTGTCGAAAAAGAGACCAATACGACCGCCAAAATACCCCTACAACATAAGCTTACTTTAGGAAATATAATTTTGGCGGCCATATTAATATACTTGAATTACACAGCTTGGTCGGTATGTCTCTTTTGTAGCCCCTAAAGCAATATTCATTCATTACTTTGAAAACAGAAAATTTGAAATGCTGTTAATGTAAATTTAATGTCACTGTAACCAGTTTTCTTGTATAAAAGGATTATTTTGCTGCCATTTTGAACTTATTTTGAATTCATTTACATGGATTACTTTGGATATTTAATATCGTTAATGCTGGGCTAATGTGTTTTTGAAATTCTTTTTGATGCATAGAAATATACCTTTTGAACCTTTAAAACCTATTATGGGACAAGATGTTTTCTGTTGTATCATCTAAAATCAATCTGCATTGATCATTTTGAATATTTATTAACTTCAGAAATGTTTTATAAAATCCATTCATGCGCCAAAACATATTAGTGATCATTTCTTGCGTTGTTTGGGTGGCAGTTTATTTTTTCAATATTTGAACGGTCCATGTTTAGAATTTTACAATGATGATATTATTTATACAATATTGCTTACTCTAGTGAAAATTTATGATATTGGGCATATTAACAGATTTTTTTTCGTACGATTTAATGAAAATATTCAATTTTTGCAACCATTTTGAATTTGAAGCACACAAAATGACGCAGTTTTAAGGTATTTACATTACATATTCCATTACCTTTAATTTGATATCAAACATTGTATGTTTACACCAAAATATCACAATTTGTCATAAATAAGGCGTATTTGAAAAGAGGGTGTGGTGTCTGACGCAAATAACAAAAATTGCTCAAGCGTGAAGTATACGCTCTCAATTACCAGTTTCATCAAGAATATTGCATATTTACTTGACACTCATGCTAGAGATACCTGACTAAAATGACTAATTATGTCATCAGTTGTGTACCCCCACTTTTCCAGCTGTCACATAATACCACTGTATCATACATACCCTATGATACTGCATATCAAACTAAGGCCTAAAAACTGTTCGTTTGGCATAACCCAAATGTCCCTTCGAAATGACCCTAAATATTTTATTTTTCATGAGCATATATGATAAAATGGTAAAATTAAGGATGAAAAGAATATACTTTTCACTTTCAGGGTGCTTTAAAAGTCCAGATCCAGGGTGGGGATGTTGCTCAGATTTAAGTTGGACAGGGGTGTGCTGTTGGAACCTCAAAACCTCTTAAAGGATAATTTTGGCCAAAAAGCATATCCATTTTTAAACATTTTTCCTTAAAAATTTGGATATTTTGGTAAAAAACAGGACCCACGTTGAAGGATTTCTTATAAAAAAAGCGATCCCATTAGTGCAGCCCCTCCCAGTTCTGAAAAATGTAAGTACCCCCCCCCCCCCCGGGCTGTCGCACCAGTAAATGTAGTTAGGCAGGTGCACATAATGTTATATTAAGATGTCCTGTACTCTCCCCCACATCAAAACCAATATTAATCATGACTATGTTTAAATCACATCTGTCATACACCACCTGCTGTGAGTGATGTGGTTTGAAATAAAACCCGCCCCTCAAGGATACTCTACTGACTCCCTGGTCACATAAGCCGCAACCCCGGTATTACATCGGTATGACACCGGTGAATGCTTGCGATGCCCGGTCGGACGCCGGTGGTTATGTGACCATAACTGAAAACATCGTATACAAGTCGCAAGGTTTTTACTCTGAATTAAATTCTTGCGGCATGCTTCCGGCATCTCTACGGCTCACGGACACCGGTCGGACACCAGCCGGTGTCCAATCGGTGTCTGCTGAATTGACGCCGTAAACACATCATAACCTTGCCGCAGAGGTTATGTGACCAGGGTATGACTCTACTCCAAATCAGAACCAATATCAACAATGACTTGGCTTTGTGTGTAAGCCTACATTACATTTCATCATCAAAGGGTCAATTTATAGTACACCTCCAAATAAATTTTTTGCTACCAAACATTTTGTCCTGACATCAAACTATGGGTGGCCATAGGTGTTAAAAGGTGTCGACAAGAGAAAGGTGTCTAAAAATTGATAAGGGTGTCTATTACAATGAAAAAGGTATCTAAAATACCTAAAAGGGTGTGTCAAACCCGTAATGGTATCTATATCCAAAATGGATTTGTTACTTAAAATGGTGTGTGAAATCAAGAAAAGGTCTAAAACCAACACCACCTATTGCCGCCCATAGTTTGACATCACAACGAAATGTTTGGTAGCGAAAATTTTGTTTGGAGGCTGACCATAAATTGAACCATGGAACAAGTTCCACCCATCCACCATGTACGTCTTTAGTTTTAATATGTATGATCAGAGGAACAATTATTATCAACATGAGCATTTGTTTGGAACCAGATCGCAAATGTTAGACTAATTCTGCAAGAAATGACATCCCTACTTCGGCAGCACATAAAGCATTTGCTACTGTAAACGCCAATGTTTTCTCCGTCAGTAATTTTTGCGCACGCCCAATTTTGGACCATTTCGCGCATTTTTATTTTCGCGCATGTGATTATTGGCCGAGTATGGAATTTCCTTTATAATAATTACACATTGATTTTCACGATGTAGTTATTTTCGCACAAAACCAATTTTGCGCGGAAAAAGCACGAAAATAAATGTAGCGCGAAAAATACCATGTATACAGTAACTCCCCAGGTGCTGACTGTGATGGAATCTTGGATGTTATTAAGCCTTATTTTGTACTAGCATGTGTGTAATGACCAAAATTATTCACAGGCAAACGAAAAACCAAAATTTGAAACACTGCATGCAAGAATGACATAAAATGAACGAGTTTGGCAGGATACTAAAAAGATATAAAAATAGACTTATTTTGACAAATGTTGACAACATAATTGCAAGAATTCCTATAAAATCCAGACAATTTACCAGCTTGTGCATGTAAGGCTGTTTAAGGTAGTAACTATCAAATTTGTTTCAGATGAGGAGAATTTATGAACACCGTGTAGGGAGCCGAAGAGGAACGCAGTGTAATTCACTTGAAACATCATACAGAAAATCCTGCGGGGGGGGGGGGGGGGGGAGCTACTTAGTACAAAAGGGGTTGTGGGGATGTGCCGCAAGCAAAATATCAGGCTTTCTGGTATTCCAATCGGTCCTTTTTCTTCGCAAAATGAGGTATTTTGATGGGTTTTCTTTTCAAAATGTTTGGAAATTTGCGCCAAATGCCGCAAATTTGGACATTTATTCCCAAAATGTTTGAAAATTTTGCCAAAATATAGCAAAGTTGGAAAGAAAAAAGGAGATTTTTGATTAAATTTAGGTCAAAATTAAAAACATTTGGTATATGGATGGGTCAATTTTTCTTAAAAATTGGTATTTGGATGGGTGGCTTTCCAAATTTCCCCAGAGGCACGTCCCTACCCAAACCATATTTGAGTAGCCCCCCCCCCCGGGGGTAAATGACTGTTAATGCAAATGTTTGCCGGGCAGAAAATTTGATTTTGTGAACATATTGAAATACAGACAGCTAGGAGAATAGTTGACAAGTGGTTTGCAAAGTAATGATATTCCACAGGAATATAACCATCCCTGAGAGCACGAGAGGAAATGGAAGATTGCTGCATAAGTGTTGTGCCACAGTTACTGCGGATATTATTGGGATAACACCATCTCAGTGCCACAGTTCAATCTTTGATTGCATTTTACATTTCAACAACCCAATACAACATAGACCACTTTCTTATGTCCCATAGTACCATATTACTAAGTGTGCGCAAATGACATCATGCGCACAACTTAGTAATATGGTCGCCCGCGCAGAAACCCTTGGATTTACAGTACGGTACTGATGCATTGTGTGACATATGAAAGTGGTCTATAGCTAGAAAAAACAAGTCCCAACCCGATACCATCATACCACCAAGCCGCCGGCAAGCTAGAACTTCTCTCCACGACACCGCTCATCATAGATGGCAAGATCAAATTCAATCATCTCAGTCTGCATCTGTTCACTGGAGATTTGCGCTTCCAAACACCCCAGCCGCAGTTGCCACCCTAAACACATTACCAAGACGGACACAAATCGCGATCAACTCCTTGAGAATCAAAGCCAAAACAAGCAGAATGATTATCGACAAAAATTACACTTGTGCCTGTTGTAATCAAGATATCGCATGTCAATGCATTCATATCCTAACGGAATGTCCCAGAACCAATAGTCTTCGAAAGCAACTCCTCGAGCATATTAAACCGTATAAACATACCGCCGACAAGCATAATCTCGCAATCAACATTCTAACTACGCAAACCTATCGACAATATCAGGAACTTAAATACTACACGCTCCACAGACCCCAAAATTAATTCAGTAATTAAAAAAAAAAAAAAAAAGTAAATCCAGATAAGTAATCATTCAAAATAAAATCCAGGGGTCAAGCTTTATTCAATGACCCGGCTCCTGTTGAAGCAAACCTAATCCGTCTGATCTGAAAAAACTATAAGGCGCTGGAGCACAATTAGGCCACAACTTTGTGCAGCCGGCCGCAACCACTGAGCTATAAACCTGGAGAGGAGAAATTGGG